>JASKGM010062318.1:0-52953 GCA_034509205.1 Ceratonia siliqua
TAAGAGTTTAAGTTGACTTTAATAAGGGTAATTTAGTCAAATACAATTATTTTTTGCTATAATTGAGGCTATTTAATTGCTACCTTAATTCTTGTGCAATTACCTTAAACGACAGATAATTTGAAACGGAAGGAGTAATATATATGAATTTATAAATAATAAATATATATAAATGAAATGCATTAATTAAATAATTTATCTTACACATTATATTTATGAAACAATTTTGATAGAACATTCCCAGGTCAACATGTCATATATATTTAAAGCCTTCCAAAACTGGAAAAGTTTTTTCTCTTACATTTATTATTTCTGGCTTTCTGCAATTAGGGAGAGATCAATTGGGTTTAATAGCGACCGCGCATGGAGTTGCATATGCATTTAAATAACCCATCTAACCCAACTTATATATTTGTTTCCCCACGCCTATCTTTCCTTTATTTATTTCCCAAAATTAAAAATATATTATTCCAGTTAATAGGCTGCGTGCCAAAATAAAATATAGTCACAAGTTTTTTTTTAAAAAAAAAACAATTTCAAGGGTGAGCAGTTAAAATGTTAATATATATATATATATATATATAAACTACTTACACAACTAATTAAAATCGTTACAACCTTCACAATTATTATTGAGTTAATCAGGCCTACTATGTTTTTTAATTTTTTTTTCAAGTGAAATAGTTAAATACAAATGCATATTATATATATAATCACAATTATATATATATATATATATATATATATATATATATATTATATTTAATTTTAATTAAATTTCTTTTATATAAAAAATTATAGATTAAGGGATGTTGGAGTATAGAATAAGGTATGGCATAGTTGTCACCTAGCAGCTATTGGCAGTGCACGGAGGCAGATCACAATGGTGATGTTCTTTAAGATACTGAAAAATAATTTTGAATAATTCTATTTAGCTGTTTTTAGAAATATTGTATTTTAAAATGATCTTATTAAAATTTATTATTTTTTGATACATCTAAAAATTTTAAAATAATATTTTATAATAGCATATAAGAAAACAAATAAAATCTCATATTCAGCAAAATTCTAAAATATGATGCTTTTAGAAATACCTAAATAAATAATTTTTGGAAGTTACACCAAATCAAGTTTTCATACTTTGTTGGTATGACTTTCATTGTTATTTTGAAATCCCGTCTAATGTTTACTTGTACAATGCTTACATTCACTGCTTTTACCAGAGGCTCTATTTAAGGTCAGGTGTCCTCTCTTATGTAAAAAGCATTATTCTTTATGAGGTTAATTTGACGTAATAGTTTAAACTTAAGTTGAAATGGATCTCTTCTTTAAGGGCTTAAAATAAAAAAACTAGGAAAACCTCAGCCCCCCTCCTCTCACCAAAATATATTAAAAGAAAAAAAAATAATTGGGGCTATTCATTCAAATATGGACACTGTAACTACTAACTAGCTAGGAAACCTTCGTCGTTGTACACTGTTTGCGACTCACTTATTTTGTGCAGTTATATATAATTGTGTATTCACAGAAAAGGAGAAAATCAGTAGAATGGAAGCGGGTTCATTCGGGTGCGTGTAAGTATAGGCACCACTTATATATTCTGGTGGCCTGTAACTAGAAGATCAGATCACTTGGAAAACGACTAGCAACATTAAATAAGAATGCAGATGGCCCATTAAGCCAAAAGTTGACAGTTACATCTCTTAGTGAGCTTTTTAACCATGTTTTGCCTTAGATGCTTAGCCCATAAAGTGATAAAACCTTAGTGACAAAACTCAAGAGAATTATCAAGAAGGTGCCAGAGTATTCATCGACCTATATATAAACCACTGTACTATGGAGTATGGACTGCATATGGCTAATCAACATGGAAGGGCTAACCCAATTAAATATAAGAAAAAAGACAGTGAAAACAGACCCATTAATTAAGAACCATCTAGGCTCTTGCAGATATCTGTTAATGAAACTGGAAAAGAGTCCTAAAGAGGCAATTGTGGGATATGAATCAAAACTATGAACTTAAAAGTCGAAACTATGGGGAAGAAGGAGAGGAAAGGTCCCCCTTGACATTTGGGCAGGGTCAGGTCAGGGTGCACGCCCTGTCAATTCTTTCCGGCCCCACTTTGAAAACGCTTGCAGAGGACGCAATAACATCCTCCAATCCTAAACGCCACCCCATTCCTCTCCTGGGTAAGTTTTCATTTTCCAAATCTCAGAGATATCGGCTATTATTCTGTTTCCATCTGTGGAAGAAGGACCGGGTCAGACTGGTTTTAAGTTTTTGGTAAATTTGGTACCTAGGATTACGATGGATAACTGATGTGGCTTTTACTTCCCTCCCTCTCTCTCTCTCTCTCTCTCTCTCTCTCTCTTTCTTTCTCTACCTCTCTCTAACTGACAGATCTTAGCCACCAACCAATCTCCTCATCTATCAAATTTATTACTTATGCACATTCTCTAGGCCCTAGCCCAGCATTCTCTCTATATAAACACCACTCGACCTTTTTCTTTCTCAGTTCTCTACTTCTCTTCAACCCTTCGTCTGCTTCTGATTGAGACTAAATTCTTCCTTTGCCCCCCCATAGTTTTTCTTTTCGGTTTCTGTTTACCCTTTTAACAGTTCTTTGCGCTCAACACATTACTATCGTATTTTGATAGTCTTGTTTTATGTATAGAGACCTATCATCTAATTGCAATACCATAGGGGTATTGCTTCCTTTCCCCCTATCCTTTACTATTGCGCTTCATTAGATGTAATTTAGGGTTAGGGTTAGGGCTATTCTATTTCGACTCTTCTCCTGTTCTTTTCTACTTCCTCCAATTGTTTTTCCCTTATTTCTTTTCCTTTGCATGGGTATAGTGATCATGATGATCAGACGGAGATCCAAAGAAAACCAGTCACTGTTTGCCGATGGAGCATCATCAAGATTCACAAGCTTAAGGGGTTTTCGTTTGGTGTGGTCCCAAATTGTTCCAAACCAATTAATTAGCCCTTTAATATGAGAATCTTGATGATGCTGCAGCGGCAATAAATGACTAATACTAGCTAGCAGGTACAGCTTGAGGATTTTCACCACACAATTGTCCTACCAGCTTGGCGCAAAGAGGTGAACCCAATAATTATGTTGACATGAGGCTCTTTTGTTGACAAAATAAAAGAAATTAGGTTATCCCGTATGTATAAACCACGGTTTAAATTACTTTTAATTCTTTCTTTTAATTTAGTTGTAGCTGTTAATTTAACTTAGACATGGTTCAGGCCATTGGGGAAATTATATTGAGTGCAGCTGAACCATGTTTGAGTTAGATAGAAGATAGTGCCAATGGCCTAGGCAGTAATAATAAACTGTACTCCTTGTGCTATTTCGAGGTCTAATTTTCAGTGATGATGGAGTTGGGTCCTATCCCTACCATTCTGAGGGCATTTGTACTGCAAAGCTCAGCAGCTATGTCTGTACCTTGGTGGAACTTTGTGTACTGCCTGAAATCATTGAATGCTTTTATTTCTTGGATATTTGGAGTGACAGTATTTCTATTTGCTCCTGTTTTGTTACCTATCTTACTGGTTTTTTATCTTCATTTTGTTCTTGAATAATGCAAAAATCTCTTACCAGTTTTCAGATCAGTAACCAGCTTTTTACCTTTTATATGATGTATTTGGAATATACAACTTGAACTGTCAGTCATTTTGATTAATACTTATCTCTTGAAATTTTTAGACTTAGTTGCTCATCAGTGTATGAAATTATCCTCGATGGTCCATATGCTGGTTTCTTTCTGAAGTAATTCGTTCTTCAGCTCTCTTTTATGTAAATATGGCCCTTCTTACCAGATGTTAAAGTACTTTAGATTTCTGTGTATCATTTAAAGAGCAGAATAGTATAGGTTCCCAAATATTTCAGTTCTTATTCTAGGGAAAAGCACTGCTTTGACTTCTATGGTCCTTAACATTGTATGATTTCAAATCACCGACTATTTTGTTAGTTCCTTAAATGATAACAATATATTCTAAGTAACCTATCTTGAAATTTTATATTGACTATCATTAAATAGCTGTAAATTTTAGAGTTTTAAATTGTAAGAACTTCTTGTGATCATGATCTGTTACTTTGGCTCTTTTTCAAACAGAAAAAGCATAATTATTGGAGCTGAACTGGTAGAGATGTTTGAAATCCGTGAAAAGAATTTGAAAATACTAATAGTAATATAAGAAAGATTATATGTTAATTATATTGGTTAGTGGTTATGCAGATATAGATTGAATTAATTTTAATTAATGTGCAATGAAGAAAGCTAAAAAAACTAATTTCCGTTTAAACAAGATCTTAGCTAGCATAACGCTAAACAAAATCTCCAATGTTGGCTGCATATTAAACACTGGGTAGGTGAGGTTTTTATATTAATTTAAATGGAAATGTTCCGATATCTATAAAACAAAACATAATTACATTATTTGTTTTCTCCCATAGAAATTATATGATTTATCTTTCTTCCTGAGCTATGTAATATCGATATCTTAAATCTTCCTTGTTATTAAATTTCATTTGTGCAGGACCATGTTCGAGACTGTTTAATGTTGTCAGTACTATGTGATATTCTCAACTTTTGTCCTCGAACACTTGAGGCATCATTTTTGCTTTTGATTTTAAAGATTGAGCCAAGTTTTAATTATAAATTAAACCTCTTCCTTAGCGGTGATCATATGTATGCTGTAGTATCACTTCAAGACTGTCCTCATCGGATAATTAAATACCATTATGTTGCCCCCATTAATGATGTTGGAGCTGTGTACCAAATTATTTTAAATTCATGTTTCAACTTTCTTTAGCATATTTAGTCACCGCACTTTTTCTGGGAGACCATTCTCAATAATTTTTCTTTTACAAGAAAGCAAATGTCTCGAAAGATTCTTTGAAAGTGATAAACAGGTAATGAAATTAAGGATGTGTTTAGTAGGGCTGTAAATTTCACTTTTTTTCTTAAAGAGTTGATTAATACATCAATTAGAGCTCTCTTCATATGAAATCACACTTTTTTTTTTTTAAATTCTTTCTGTTATTGTTGCATTTCTCTATATGTTTTCACAATTACCTTTCAAAATTAAAGAGAGATTGTTCAAAGAACACAAATTCAAAAAGAACTGATAATTGGGGATGTAAATAGGCCAAGTTTGAGTTAGGGTTGCTAAAGCCGCACCTAAATCTGAACAATGAAAACATCAAACTCCAATAACTTTTAGATACTCATTTGAGACCAATTATTTGAATAATATATTATATTATTTAATTTTATGATAAAAAGAAGTAAATTTAATTTTTTATCCGATTTTATTTTTATATAATGCATGCTTTTAGGAAAACAAATGAAGTATATATAATATATATAGACCATATATTTGACCAATAATCACCAGATCACCCATACCCACATTGGATAAATGGATCAAGTACCCGTCAAACTTATACCTATTTACATCCTTGATAAAATCATAGCTCACTTCAACAGAAAAGTAAATAAATAAATCATGGCTCACTTATAGAAAACATTCAAAAAAGAAGAAATTCAAAATTCATTTGACCAACTTTTTCGGGTGGATTAAAATTTAGAAGTTTATGCCAATAACTTGTTGGTTTAGTAACATATTTTCTGATCTTAAGTATCATAAAGTTCAATGTCAGGACTATGAGTTCGATACACAACATTTCCCATTTTCTATTAACAACTCCTAGCTACTATTTATAAATTCAAAGAGAAATAGTGTATAAAAATTAATGAAAAGCTGAAAATTTTAATATAATTGGTGCAAGAATTTTTTTTTGTCAATAGATAATGGTGTAACATTGAGAGAAGGGTAAGGATTTGAACTTGTAATGTTGGAATCATCTAGCACTTAATGCTACAAAAAATACTACTTGAACTATATATACTTTATGTGCAGATACAATAATCACATTCCAAGAGATATAATGCGGAATATTATGAATGCAACTAATTATAGGAGATTTTCAAACTCTAAATCTATTGTACCGGCAGCAATTGAAGATGTTTATAATAAAAAAATATATAACTTTTTGAATAATCAAGAATTAAATGTTAACCTAATTGTGTGATTTTATCTTTATTATATACAGATCAAATTTGTTCTAAATAAATAACTACGTTATTGTGAAAAAGATTATTTCGGTATTGAATCATAAATATGAAAACTGTAATTTCAGATACATAAAATAAGAATATATATCAAAGTGCAAATACAATTATTAATTTATTGTTTAAGTAGAAACATATCAAAGGGCTCTTGATTCCACATGTAACTTCTACATTTATTTAGACATTTAATTATTATTTTTTAAATTGTACTTTTTGCTTTTATGTGAGGATAGAAATATGATACAATTAATTTCAAACCTCTGTCCCTATTTTATATAAATTTTTAACATGCTTAATGTCTATACACAATTATTAAAGTTAAATATAACTTCGAATAATCAAGAATTAATTTTTATATTAAAGTTAAATATAATCACATTAGATATATACAATTTATAAATAAGATTTAAATGTATAGCAATTGTTCTTTTTTAACGTGAATTTTCTCCTTAAGTAACCAGAAAAACTCGTTTTTACTACTAAAAGTAGTATAATTAAAATAACAAATTAAAACTGGTAATATTTTTATGTGGAATATTAATTAAATTCTTGCAATTGGCTTAAGGGAAAGGGCTGAAAAAAATGAATGGAGCACCCATGACCCGCCCAATGTCCTTGAAGGAGAACCCAAGAAACCAACAAGGGCTGAAAAAAATGAATGGAGCACCCATGACCCACCCAATGTCCTTGAAGAAGAACCCAAGAAACCAACAAAGACAAGACATGAGACAACCGCTACGCAGCATAATCTTCAATCAGCGAGTTTTGTTTTGTCAGCCCACAGGTACAATAATTCCAACTATAAAGCTGACCACGCAACCCGGATCCCTAGAAGAATGGTTGATCAAAATGAATCCATACATTAAATTAAATCAAATTCAATTATTAAAAAATGATTCAAAGCAATTTAATTTATTTTCTTAATAAAAAACGAATCAAATTAAAATCTTAATTATTATATATATTTATGATTTATAAATTTTAATATATATTTATGAAATTTTTATTATTTTTTATTATAAATTAATTTTTTCATTAAGTATTTAAGTTTATAAAAAAGTTAATAAATTTGATTAGTTATAATTTGAACAATTTATATTTTCATCAAGAAAAACATTTTAAAAACAAATATAACTAAACTAATTTAATATTTAATGGATTTATTTAATTTAATTTTTTTCATTTTGAATAAATTAAAATTTATTTATTTATTTTTAAACAATAATAGAAACAAATCAAAAAAAGTTAATTTTTATAAGATTTTATGATTTATGATTTATAATTTTTATATTTATAAAATTTTTATTTATTATAAATTAATTTATTTTACTAAATATTTGAGTTTTATAAGTTTTAAGTTTATAAAAATTAAAAAATATTTGTCTAAAACTTTTTATAAAAATTTATTTAATTATAATTTAAACAATTTAGAAGGAAAAAAAATTAAAAAAACAAATAATTGATTAAACTGAATTGAAATAAATTAAAGTTTAGCTACCTGTGTGGGTGGTAGAGGAATTTTGTAATTTTTTTATATTTCATTTATGTTTTTTTATATTTTTATATTTTTTAAAATTAATTAAGTATGTTTTATATGATGTATTTTTTATAGACTTTTTTAAGATATTTTTATATATTTTTCAGAATTTTTTAACTTACAAATGAATAGTAAAAAAATTATGAATAAATGATATCAAGGATACAAACAAAATTTTAAAAATTCTGAAAAAATATATGATATAAAAAATAATTAATTAATTTTAAAAAATAAAAAAATTAAGAAAAAATATAAAAAAAAAAAGACTATGACTGTAGGATAGTCACAGCTTAAAATTTAATAGTTTGATTTTTGTCCTAGTCAAACTAAATAGACGAACTCTTTTATCCTGAAATTCAAGAGGAAGTTAGGGCTATTTGGAACGATTTTTGTTTTATTGTTTTATAAAACAGTTTTGATATAACAAAAAACAAAAAAATCTGTTTTGATACAAACTTTGAGAACATTTTTTTAAAACAAAAAAACAAAAAAACTCGTTTGGGTAAAACACTTTAAAAAACAGTTTTAAAAACATAAAAACAAAAAAACTAGTTTGGTTTGAATAGAATCTCAAAAATTGTTTTCAACTACTGAAAGTTTTTCTAAACAATATATTTGAGTTGTCTTATAAAATTACATTACAAATTTAAAATGTATTTTCCATTGTTCATATTAAAAATGTTAATTGTGCATATTCCAACCTAAGATCTTTAACATGGAATTCTTAATTTCAGCAAAAATGGGAATTTTCTGGGAATCCATAGATAAGAGGCATGATAGTGTTCATTCCTTTCCAAGACTGGTTGATAGTGCCCAAAACAATGTTTCTAAAGCACCCATCGTTTATTTTACAGCCCCAAGTTCATTTTCACCTCAAATTCAGTACTGCACTTCCTCATTTCAATATGACCTACCCTTCAGAAAAAAGGGTTACTATTTTCCTTACATTCTTTCTCCTTTTTCATCATCATCTTCCAAGGACAACTTAAATTATTGCTCATAGAGTTGGTTATGTAACTTTCTGTTCTACTACAAGTTAATAACTGCTCTTATTTAAATCTAAGATGAATGGGTTATATAAGATCTATAGATTGTAAAATAATAAACGTGGTTTTATACTAGTTCAGTACTTATGTCATACAGATTCTATGCAAGTTTATTCTATACTAGGGCTGTGGAATAAACATCATTGACACAGGACAACCAATAAATGGTTTTACTATATCTTATAACTCAGTAATGGTAAGGGCAGTTAGGACCCATAATCCTGACTATTGCAGGGTTAATTAGAAGCACGTATGGTCCTTAAAATTCAAGTGATTCTTTAACTAATTACAACCTCATTCAGCAATATGATCTAGTTTTCCAAATCCAAATCTCTCCTCAAATTGTTAAGGAGGGAATCCCAAATAAAGATAAAAAGTATAGGCAGAAATCAAGGAGAAACCAAGTACTTGGATATTATTATATACGATGGAGTCTTGCCATACGACTGTGGTTATACTGGTATATAACTTCCCATATGAACTTTTCCTAAAAACATAACAGAAAAAATCCCAAATATGGATTCCAGATAGCAGATTAAGGAAAAAACTAATATGGATTCGAATTCAGAATAACCCAGCTAAACAAAATCATCACCTTTGCTGGCGAGATCGCAAAACCCCTCTACCTTTCACTCTCTTCTCGTTGAAGCTAGGGCTGAAAATGGGCTCGATTGGAAACCAAAGAGAAGTAAGCAGTTGGGAGAGTGACGAAGATGCAGCAAACCTGCGTGTTAGGAATTTTTGAAACTCTAGTGTTGTTGAATGAAAAAAAGAGGCGTTCTGGTATAAGTGGAGAATCGAATTGGGGGTGGGTTTAATGAAAACTGTTTTCATAAATGGTTATCCGTGTTTTTCAGAAAACAGGGGATGAAAATAGGTGAAAACATGTTAAAATTGTTCTGCATTTTTTATTTTTTAGTCATTATTTTAAGAAATAGTTTTAAAAAATTTATGAAAACACTTTTCCAATAAGTTTTTTTTGTTCTGACAAAAAAAATCTATTTTTAAGATGCATTCCAAACAACCTGTAAATGTTAGAGAAATAAACAGAGACATAAGTAACATGAAGCCTAGCATAATACAATAATTCAACTCATTTTTTTTTTGTTCTTTTTGTGCTTGTTTTCAAAATTTACACAATAAAATTTTAAAAAAAATTTAAGAGAATCTCATTCCTTCATTTTGGAAAACTACAAATTAAATTAAGCTAAAATATACTTTTCGTTATTTAACTTTGGGATAAATTTTAATTTCGTTATACATATCTTATTTATTTAACTCGCATTCTACATTCTTAAAAAATGATATAATATTGTCCTAAACTCTTAACGCACAGACCCACATCACACCATGTGAAAAAAAAAAAAAAACCCAAAAGTATATGGTCTCCCATCATCTTCCCCCTTCAAGTCCCCACAATCCCAACATCAAACCTCATAGAAGCTAATTCCTTGGTGCGTTTGCTAATATCAAAACCCAGACATTGATGAATGACCAAGAGGAATAATATTCCTACTCACAGGAGGACAACAAATTCAAAGAGAATGACCAGCCAAAGGAACTAAACCATAGATTTTCGAGATTGGGTTGTTTTTTTTTTCTTTAATGGACGACGTGGCCAATTAAATAGTTTTATTTGACACATAATATCCAAGTCCTCAATTAAAATGCATCTGGGCTTCAAGATGGTTTACCTTCCACCCAACTGAGAAGAGAAACAGAAAAGAAAACCTTAGAATAAGTAAAATTAATTATGAAAAATAAGACTCTGAAATTAATTGACTTGACGAAACAATGAAATGAAATGTGTAAAATTCGTCATTTACCAAACTCAAACTCTGCTTTCTGGTTAGTTTCATCAAAAATACAAAAAAAACTAATACAGTTAGAACTTATTAGAGGAAGCAACTGCAGCTTTCCTCTTGGGCGCAACTATGAATATAAGTTCCAGATCAGGCGGCTCAAAGTACCCCTTCTTCGGTGGGTCCCTCCCTTCCTTCCTATAAACTGGCTTCTTCTTCGGAGCTGCCGGGTACGCCGTCGCTGCTGGTATCCGACAACCGCTGTGTGGCGTCCGGCAACCTTGCTCCATCTCCATTCTAAACCTCTTTTTTGAGTTGGACATAGTTATTTATAGATGCTCCAATGAAGTGGGAACATGGGAAGCTCTTAACTGGCGGCTTCTTCCGGAAGCTGCTTAATGCTATTGCTACTTTGACTTATCCAAACTTGCGGTGGAAGCAACTTGGCTGAGATGTCCTGCTCCCACGTGGCAAACAGGTGTGGCTCTTTGTCTGATGTGTCATGTGTGGGGACCTGGACGACGTGGCTAAGGTTTCGGGTGGTGGGAGTGCCAGAAGCTTCATGGCTTTGTTTCTAATTCTAGACCGCACCTTCGGTTTTGGGTTGGGTCTTTGGGCTCTTGCTGGGTAATGGGTCCTATTTTAAGGGGCCTAGGTCCTATTATTGTCTTATTTTCAAAATAAAAGCTAAGGGCCTGTTTGCTTTAGTTTTTAAAAATTATTTTTTTTATTTTTTTGTTCTGTAAAAATAAAAAAATTCGTTTACGTGACTGTTTTCATCAGTTGTTTTTAAAAACTATTTTTCAAAAATAGTAACTAGAAAACAAAAAAACAAAAACAATTTTTTTGTATTTTGGCTTGTTTTCTTCAGCTGTTTTCTAAAAAAACACAAAAAACAACTAAATTTTTTTTTTACTCAAACAAGTTTTTTTGTTTTTTTGTTTTATAAAACTATTTTTTAGAATTGTTTTCAAAAATTATTTTTAAAAATAATAAAACAAAAACCGTTCCAAACAGCCCCTAAGTTATTTATTAAGAAAGTCCTCTAATCTGACACTAAATTTGAGGGTAATAAGTACGTAAAATTTAGGAGGTTGGAATGATTTTTATTTTATTATTTTAAAAAATAATTTTAAAAAATAAAAAAATAAAAAATTTGTTTGGATAAAAATAATTTTTATTAGTTATTTTTTTATTAAAAAAAAGATAATAAAAATAAGTTAAAACATAAAAAATTATTTTATTATTTTATTATTTAGTTATTGTTTTTAGAAAGAATTTTTAAAAATAATTGATGAAAATAATTATCAAACGAATTTTTTTTATTTTTACAGAATAAAAAAATAAAAATATTTTAAAAACAAAACCAAATATGTTATTCTCACACTTTCTCTATTTTTTTTGTCATACATTGTCTTTAATTTTAATTTATACTAAATATTTCTTTAAACTATACACTCACAATTAATATTTTATTGTATTAAATTAGGTTATTTAAAGTTTTTGAAAAAAGTGCATCTATTATTAAGAGAATATAAACTATAAATAATTAGGAAAATACTATCCTACATCCCACTCCTCTTTTTTTTTTTTTTACTTTTTTTCTTTTTTATGTTTTTTTAATTTTTTTTACTTTTTAAATTTAATTAACTATTTTTTATCTTATGTATTTTTTTAAGATGTTTTTGAATTTTTTTTTGAATTTTTTTACATTTTTTTACTATTTATTTATAATTTTTTTATTATTCATTTGTAACTTACAAGATTTTAAAAAAATACAAAAACATCCTAAAAAATTCTAAAAAAAATATATCATATAAACATATAATTAATTAATTTTATAAAATAAAAATTATCAAAAAAATTTTAACAAAAACTTTAAAAAAAATTTCTAAACTCCCCTACAGCCACATTTTGTGACTGTAGGGAGTGTCCCCTAATTAATTATGTTAACAGAATAAAAGTTTCTGTAGAGAAAATATGAATGTAAATTTTAAAATTTTCAAAAGACAAATAAAATGTCTTCGTTATAATGAAATGGGTTAATAAAAGAAAATAAAAAATAAAAAATAAAAAATGAATCAGAGGATGAGGAGGGAATTATAATTAACAAAAATGCAATTAACAGCATTCAAATCATAACTCTCATATGCTACCTGTCTCAATCTTCAAATATTAATGTAAATTGGCACGTGACTTCATCGATCCGGTTCACGGTTTCAGTTTTGCTCGACACAAATTGGTTCGAGTTAGACTGCCCCGGCTTGGCGGTCCGGCTTTTCAGGCTTACCAGCTCTGCTACTTGACTTCTTTATCATCTGCACAAAGGAGCTGAGTCGCGGGAAGATACATAGGGCGCACTCATCAACCCTTGCTCTTCCCAAACTCCCTCAGCTGAAGATCACTGTATCTACTGAATGAAGTAGACAATGCCTTTCGTTTCAAAAATTCAGCGGCAATCTGATTACAATCTCTTCAGTTCCACCACTCCTCTCGTAATTGACAATGGCGCCTCCTATTTTCGTATCGGGTATTCTCAGTAACCCTAATTTGAGCTCCACAATAAAGAATTTTTTGGGCTTCGCATGTGGGGTTGCGCGCTTTCTCAATATTTCAAATCAGTTATTGATGTGTTTTTAATTTACGTTCATTCATTTTCGTGAATTATCAGATGGGCGGGAGAGACTGACCCCCGTGTTGTTTTCCGCAACATTGTGCAAAGGCCACGCCATAAAGTCACCGGTATTTTCCAACATTTTCACTATGCTTTCTGTGTCTTCTCCATCTTCCTTTAGCATGTATGTGTTTGCGTGTGTCTGGAAGAGGGGCCGGAAAAGTTTCTGGATTAGGGGGCCTGTTTTTGGCATTTTCTCCTCGCTAGTGTTTATTTCCCTGTTGTTCGCTCTTTATTCTTAAAAGAAGGAACTGAAGTGATAAATTCATCTACGCTTTAGGGATCACTAAAAAACAAATTGTAGTTAGTTTTAAGCAAAGGAATAAAGTGATATACAAGTGCTTGTTGCCTTCGTGCATTTGCATTAATATTTTTGAGAATTTTTTTATGACCAAGCAAATTTTCTATTTCTGCATTAATACCCTTTATATTTAAAGACAATTTCTATCTTAGTTCTTAGCCCTGACCCTCTTTGTCTGCCTAATAATCAACATAACAGAAAAGGAAAATGTAACATACTGGATAATTGTTCTTTCACATTCTGTAACACAGGTGAAACTGTCACTATTGTTGGTGACCATAATCCAGCATTAATGAAATACTTTGACTGCACTCGCTCCGGACCACGCTCAGCATTCGATAGCAATGTTGTTTACCAGTTTGAAATAATGGAATACGTAAGCTTCCTATTGCTACATTTTTTATGACTACAACAGAGATAGTGTTTTGGGCCTTTTGGCTTGATGTATATCTGTAGGATTCAAGTATCACTGATTATGTGGTACAGTGGTAGTTTTTAATTTTGTATTAGTTCTGTCTGTCACGCATGCCACGTGCATCCTAATTAAGGCAGTGATTTTTGCCTCCTTCTTTAGCTCCCATTGTAATTTTCTTCTTAAAGCTTCACTTTTTTATTTCATTTCATCGTTACCACTGCATGTTATGGAAGATTATTTTTTTAAGGAATTAGAGGTTGCATTACGAGTTACAACGATTGTGGTGTATGTTATTACTCTAAAGAAAACCATTTGGACCAATGAGATCTGTGCTGTTTAGTTGTTTTAAGTTTCTGACATATCCCCATCTAAACAAAATTGATCTCCAGGAAGCATTACAGAGCAGTCATTGAACTACTTACTACACGCTAAGGTGCTGTTTGGTATGGAGGACATTTTAATTTCCCAAGTACTTGGAAACCTATTTATAAGATATTTGGGCATAAGATATATGAAAACTTTATAAGTTCCGTGTTATATATGTCCAAAGCAGTATAGGGATATTGATTTTTCCATATATCTCATATTCATAAATTTCATAAATAGGTTTCCAAGTACTTGGGAAATAGGATGTCTACAAATGCCACCTAAGGATTTACATGATCAAGCTTTGGGATCTTCATTTCTAAATAAATAAAATGAGTGAAAATTATTACTCCCATTAATGACTCCAATGTTCTTGTTCAAAGGTTTCTTTTCCTAGTATGAAGTAAAGTATGAAACTTAGGTGATATAGTGGGGTTTGATGCGTGACAGGTATAAAACACCAATGGAATATGGAGATAGGCTTCTAACAGTTAACAATTTAGGAAGGAGGGGGACTGTATTAGTAGTTGCTTTCTCGTTTTACTCTCTCTCTCTCTAGCTCTGATCTTCCTAATTTCAGCAGAAAAGTATATTGTACATTGAAATAAGGTCATGCACATGCACATGTTTTTATATGCTTCATTAATTTTGAAGAACTTGTTGAGGAAGGCATTGCTAACCTTTTCTTTTATATATAGATTCTTGACTTTGGATTTGAACGGATGGGGGCAAATGGATCAGAGGTATGAACATAGGTGAAATAGGTTTTTCATTTTTCTTTACCAGGCATTCAGCTTGTTATCTATAATAGTTATCTTTTCTGCTATAGTTTGTTAGTGTTTATGCTTTTAGATATGAAACTTAAAATCTACTTCTGAATTTGGTGTGCTAGTAAAACTGATGGCTTGCATGGTGTTGGTATTTAAGAATTCTCTGGTTTAGTGAATACAGATTGTTTCATTTTGGCATTCTTAGGGTCTGAATAATTTTGACTCACTTTTTGATTTTATGTTTAATGCCAGAGCAGATTGATCATCCTGTTCTGATCACAGAATGCGTATGCAACCCAGTTCAGTCTCGTAGTAAAATGGGAGAACTTCTTTTTGAGACTTATGGAGTTCCGTCAATAGGTATTTTTGCCAGCCCTTTAAAAATACTTTGTCATCGCTTACAAGGTGCCTTAGTAGTAACAGAAGTATTGATTGCCTGTTGCTTTATGCCCAATATAAACCACCCAGTCTACCCTTGAAAAAAAAACCTATTTTCTTTGTGAAGCTGTAACATACCATTTTGGTCCCTTGTCAGCTGGCTTGTGCTAGTTTAGACCCAGTTTGGGGTGCATGCTTGTCTCTATTCCATGTGAGACTCTACATTATTTTCTGACAAAGAAATCCTTCGTCTTCTCTTTTATGGCAGCCTTTGGTGTTGACGCAGCATTCAGCTATAAGTATAATCAACAACGAGGAGTTTGCGATAAAGATGGTCTTGCTATGTGTCCTGGATTTACCACAACCCATGTAATTCCGGTATGCTTTTTATGGTATTAACTGAATTCAAGCATTTAATATAGCAAGGAAAAGTGCTCATCATTTTTTTATTGTAAACAATGATTATTACAGCACTGCATTTAACGCACACATACATAGTTATATTTGCACATATTATCTCATTTTGTTTTATATTGTTTGTGTAACTATATTAGTAAATCCTACCATTCTCTGCATGGGGGTTTCTGCTAGATTGTAGTGTGGTGGGCAAGGCTGATTATGTGATGAAAGCAACTCTTTTGTTCTGTAGCGTGTGTATTTTTGTTAAACATCAGTTGCATTTAAATTTGTATCAGTAAACATGGTTTGCTCTTTGCCGTTGTGGTAGACTGCCTAGCCCTATGTCCTATTAAGAGTGTTAATCTGTATAGTTATTTTCCAAGATAGTTATTGTTAGAAGTAATATGACAGCTAGGGTGAATATTGTGTGTCAATGACTAGTGGGCTGGGCTTGTACTAGTTGTACTGTCATTGACCTAATTTTTAATCATAAATAGATACACAGGGGAACCTGATAGTTTAAGCCAGTAATCCCATTCACCCTTCTACTCTCTCTTTTTCCACTGATTACAGTTATGATATGTATTAATGGAAAATTGGGCTCAAGCATATGCAGTTATGTACTATCTCATCTAGTAGTTGGTTCTGCTATATACCAGAGTTTTAATAGGATTCGGTATCCTTGACCGAGTGTGAAAACTTGCTAATTCTTGATAATGGTCCCCCTCCCCCCCTTTTTTTTTTCCAGTTTGTAGATGGGGAACCTGTTTATAAGGGATGCTGCCGTACAAATATTGGTGGATTCCATGTAACTGATTATTTAAAGCAACTTCTTTCACTTAAATATCCTTATCATTTGTGAGTATGAAATCACCTCGGTTCTGCTTCTATCATGCTGAGTACTACAAATGTAGAATTCTTTGTATTTATTAAATGCTCAATACAGGGCTAGATTTACATGGGAAAAGGTTGAAGACCTGAAGATGGAACATTGTTACATTGCACAGGATTATGCTTCTGAAGCTCGGTTGTTTCTGGTAAGAAATGTGTTTATTTTACTTCTAAATTGCTCTACTGTTTTTAAAGGTTAACTTTTTGAATGATCTAACAGAAAGGAACTAAGGAAGCTGAAGAGAAAACCAGATGTTGGCAGCTCCCTTGGGTTCCACCACCAACTGAGGAGCCTCCTTCTGAGGAAGAGATAGCAAGAAAGGCAGCAATAAGAGAGAAACAAGGTCAAAGGTTGCGAGAAATGGCTGAGGCGAAGAGGTCGTCCAGAATAAATGAACTGGAAAATGAATTGCATGGTTTGGAGTTTCTCTTACAGCAGCTTGAACAAGTGGAAGAGAGTGATGTTCCATCTTTTCTAGTAGAGACTGGCTATGTCTCTAAGCAGGAGATAGAATCTGCCCGTGTTAAAGTTTCACAATCATTACGGAAAGCAAAAGGTGAAACAAAGAGTGAACAAGCTGAAACTGAAAAGGCCGACCCTCCTACTAGTGAGAAGTATTCTCTCATAAACATCCCTGATGACATGCTGACCCCAGAGCAGGTCAGTTTTTGTATCAAATAACTGATCTAATGAATCCATAAGTTGAGCATACTTTATTCCTACCCTTTAAATGTACATTTAAAAATGTTTTCCCAGAGCCATATTTGCACACAACCTTTATATGGCCATTTTTTTTTCTATCCTTTTCCTTTGCATACTTTTCTCTATACCCTATGAGTTTGAGTTTGACAATGTTATTGAGATGTGCTCTATTGATAGCTCAATGAAAAGAAGAAGCAGTTGTCACTCAAATCCATGTCTGAAGGGCGGCAGCGATCAAAACAGAAACGCTATGAAGAGGAATTGGAACGAGAGAGGAAACAACTGCTAGAGGAGGAGAAACGCCTGTAGGTTTTATGCTTTTATCTATTTTTTGTTTATTTTGTTGTGTCTGGGTTATGTGAGTAAAGGATCTTTCCCTTATGTTCAACTTAGTAAAATGGGAAAAAATAAATGAGAGAATGACAGGAGAACAGAGAGAAAAGCTTCTATTTGCTATCTGCCTTAATTTATGTTGACACTGCTTTTGTTCAAAGCATACCTGCAATCTTGATAAGGCTTTAAATGATTTATGCTCTAAGCTTTTCATGCTGATTTTCTTTCATCTTTCTGTAGAGAGAACCCAGAGCTTTACTTGGAACAATTGCATGCTAAATACAAAGATCTATTTGAGAAAGTTGACCAACGAAAACGACTCAAGACAAATGGAAGCC
Source organism: Ceratonia siliqua (assembly GCA_034509205.1). Taxonomy (NCBI): domain Eukaryota; kingdom Viridiplantae; phylum Streptophyta; class Magnoliopsida; order Fabales; family Fabaceae; genus Ceratonia; species Ceratonia siliqua. Next base: position 18,104 of record JASKGM010062318.1, read on the forward strand.
ATACGAATGGAAATAATTTGTCCGGTGGTGTTGGCCGTGGTGAAAGACTGAATGCTGCTCAAAGGGAAAGAATGCGCCTCTTGACAACTGCAGCCTTTGATCGTGGTAAAGGCGAGGATACATTTGGTGCCAAAGATGAAGATTGGCAACTTTACAAATTGATGAGTAAAGATAATGACGACGAGGACGAGGGACCAGATGAGGATGAGGCAGAACTGGCCCGCATCTCTTCAAGGCTTCGGGTCAGTATGTGATTTCATGCTTGTGTAAGATTACCTTGTATATTGGCTCTTGATGCATAATTCACGGAATAATTTTGCTGAATTGCTGCTTTGTTAGGACCTGGATCCAACATTTGTACCAAAGTTAGATACAGGTACCTCTCAACCTGCTGAGGTGCCACGTTCTCGTCCTCTCACCAAAGAAGATTTTCAGATTGTTCTTGGGGTTGAAAGGTTCAGATGCCCTGAAATTTTGTTTAGTCCAAACTGGATTGGGGTTGATCAGGTAGGATTAGACGAGATGACCGGGGTCTCGATAAGGAGGTTGCTATATAAGGATGAAAGTTTGGAACAGAGACTAACTAGTTCAATACTTTTAACCGGTGGAAGTTCTCTCTTCCCTGGTATAATTGAACGCCTGGAAGCTGGAATTCGGATGATCAGACCATGCGGATCACCTATAAAAATAGTTAGAGCATTGGATCCAGTTATGGATGCATGGCGTGGGGCTGCTGCATATGCTTCAGCCGCACAGTTTCATACACAAACTTTCAGTAGGATGGATTATTATGAAAAGGGTGAAGACTGGCTTCGCAGTTATCAACTGCAATACACATTATAGTTGACTGGATTACCCATTATTGTATGTTGTCTGGACTGGAACAACTGACTTCAATTCAGAAAATGTTTATTCTCCACTCTCTAGTAATTTAGTTTGTGTTCTTGCTCTTGCTTATCTAGAAGTAGAACATCAATGAAAGCATGTTGTTTTTAATCTGATGAATAGCCACTTGGTTGACCTTAACCGTTGAGACTTGAGATTATCTATTCAATTTTATTACTGATTCTGCATACCAAAAGCAGAAAAGGTTTTGCTGTCGTCAGCTGTAGTGCAGTCACTAGTATTAGAGCTGGGAGTTCAGCTTATATCGGTGACGGTGTAATAATATATTAGTTATGACTTAGTACTGAAATTAAGTGAAGTTCTTATAGAAATTGTTGTTCCTAAAAATAGGTTAAATATAAGGTGAGCATTCCTTTACTGTCCACATTAGTGTGGGTGGGGAGTTTTATTAATTTTTTTTATTTTTTTACTTTAATAATTTATTTGTTATCTCATATTTTTTGAGATGTTTTTTATTTTTTTTAAAATTTTTTAACTTACAAGTGAATAGTAAAAAAAATTATATATAAATAATACAAAGAATATAAAAAGAATTTAAACATATTTTAAAATATTTCAAAACATTCTTAAAAAAATGATATAAAAAATAATTAATTAATTTTAAAAATGAAAAAAATAAAGAAAAAACAGCACCACACCCTAAATTATAATGAGCACAGATATCAAGTGTGCTAAGAAAAAATAAATAAAAGTAAATTATATTTATCTTTCTAGAGATTTTTAAAATATATATTCACATTCTTTTAGTTTTAATTTATACATGTCTCTTCCCTATTAATAAAAGAATAAAATACATACATATCTAAATATATGACTTAATTATATAGCTCTTCTTTCTATTTTAAAAAATTATATATAACTCGACTTAACCTAATTCTAAGATATTTTATACAAATTATTTTAAAAAATTAATATTTTAAATTAAAACAACATAATTACCTTACTTAAAATATTTACTCATTATTAATATGACAAACAGTTAGCAGTCTCACTCAACAAAACGACAAACAGTAATAATTTTTTTAAAATAATTTTTTTCAAGTAATAATATTTTTAAAACAAAACAAAAATAAATTATTCTTAAGTAGTGATATTCTTAAATCAAAAAATAAAAAAATTTCAAGTAAATGTATTATTAAATTTTTTTTCAAGTAATATTTTTTTAAAATAGAAAAAAGAACATTTTTAAGTAATGATATATTTAAAATAAAAAAATATTTTTTTCGAGTAATTATATTTTAAAAATAAAAAAATAAAAAAATTTCAATTAATGATATTTTTAAAACAAAAAAAAATTCAAGTCATGATATTTTTAAAATACAAATAATTTTTTGTAAGCAATAATACTTTTAAAACAAAAAAATAAAATTTCAAGTAATTATGTTTTTAAAACAAAGAATTTTTTTCAAGTCATGATATTATTAAAATAGAAAAAAGAAATTTTTTTTAAGTAATGATATTTTTAAAATAAAAATTTTTTTTGTTTGAATAACTATATTTCTAAAACATAAAGAAAAATTAAAGTAAAATAATGAAAAAAAAAGATGTTTTGGTCATATTATATAAAATCAATGGTATTTTAGTCATATTATATAAAAAAAGTCATTTAACCAAAAGATAACGGTCAACTTTAATGTCAGTTAAAAAATTAAGTTTAATTTTAACTTGTTTTTAATTTACAAGAGAATGCTGTGTAATTAAATAATATTTTAGGATAGGGTGAGTATCTTACTCTTAATAAAATTATTAACAAATCCTACTCTAAATATATTTTCAATTTTTTTAATGAAATTAATTCAATACACTACAAATTATAAAAAAGTTAAATTAATACTTTTAAGAATTTTATAACAAAGGAGGTTAATATAAATTTTTTAAAACTATAAAAAATGTGAGTGTAGATTTTATAAATTTTAAGAAAAATTTTAATATAAATTAAAACTAAAAAGTGTGTATATTTTCAAGACTCTAGGAGATGCCACCGTAAAAGCATGTAGGAAGTTAAATGGATAATGGTGGAATATGGCTTAACTAAATTTATGGTTCCTAAATTTGAAAAAAAAAATAGAAAATGAGAGTTAAACTAATAATAGTTAAATATAGAGTTGATTTTTTTAAATATATTTTTAAAAATATTATATTTTACAATAGTGTTTTGTGAGATTCATTTTCTTTTAATGTCACAACTAATTTTAAAATGATATTAAATTATCGTTTGTGTCACTTGCAGAGGTGGGATTTGGTCATGTCGCCTTCCAAATTGAGCCATTCATTATTTTAGTAGATAGCTACGATTAATTTTAAAAGAAAATACATGAATTTCAATTTTTTTAAAAAAATGTGTAAAATTGTGATTGTCTTACTTTTACAAATGGCCACAATCTAACAGATCTTATCCTATAACTTGCAAGAGAACGAGATCTTGATTTATCACTAGCCCTTGAATTTAATAAACGTGAACAAGTATTTTTTTCACACTTTAGCTTAAAATTAGCTTGGTAAATATATTTTCTCTTGTGATGATAATAACTTCAAAATAAAAGGTATTTTTTTATCGTTAAAAATAAAAAGGGCTAAAAGGAAGGATTAATTTATGAGTGTATCCATATGGAAGCCTAAAATTTAGAGCATCAAGAATAAAATAAAATGGACTTCACCAAAAAAAAAAAAAAGGATAACATGGGCGCCAAACAATGAGCCATATAGAAGTTAACGGCTACTTCTGGAACTAAACCAAGTAAGCACTTTTGAGGAGCTTGATTGGTAATTGACCGTTGGAAATTGGAATGTCTTACCAGGAAATCTCTTATATATTCATTAGCTTACCATAACCAAACCTTTCTCTCTTTGCTTGCAGAGAGAGGCCTTCACATCTTCCTCTATTCAGTTCCATAGAAACCCATAATCCCTTTTACCTCTCTTACACCCCCAACAACTCAAACATTCAAAACCAGAAAACCCAGAAATGGAGTCACCTCAGGCCAGGAAATCCGGGCTCAATCTCCCAGTTGGGATGTCTGAGACCTCTCTGCGCCTCGACAACTTTTCTGGTTCTTTTCGTGCCATTTCGAACCTGTCTTCGCCTTCCAAATCATCATCCTGCAGTGACAGGTTTATACCTTGCAGATCATCTTCGAGGCTTCACACATTTGGGCTAATTGAGAAGGCGTCACCGGCTAAAGAAGGGGGAAACGAGGCGTATTCGCGGTTGTTGAAATCTGAGCTTTTTGGGTCTGATTTTGGTTCTCCTTCCCCTGCGGGTCAAGCATCGCCAATGAGTCCCAGCAAGAATATGCTGCGCTTCAAAACTGATCATTCGGGTCCTAGTTCGCCATTTTCGCCGTCCATTTTAGGTCACGATAGTGGGTTCTCTTCAGAGACTTCCACGCCTCCGAAGCCTCCTCGGAAGGTACCCAAAACACCCCATAAGGCAAGCTCTATTCCTTTTACCACGTTAGCTGCAACTATGTTTCACTCTGTCTCCGTTAAGATATAAAATTCCCCTATCTTTCTTCCCACAAGGTTTAATCATTATATCTAATTGCTTGAATACATTAATGCATGAAATTAAGAATTGATGGTTTAGCTAAATCTCATCTGAGACAATGACACAAACCTAACATGAAAGTTGGAGAGCATAATATTAATATAAATACTGATTTTTTAATCACTGAAACTGAATAATTTTGCAGGTTTTGGATGCCCCATCACTTCAAGATGACTTTTACTTGAATGTCGTGGACTGGTCCTCACAAAATGTGCTTGCTGTTGGGCTAGGCACTTGTGTTTACCTCTGGAGTGCATCTAACAGCAAAGTAAGTCTGAAACCGCCACCAATTTCACAAGATGTCTGAGTAGTCATAAATTTATGATTTTTTTTTTCATCTTAGTATCCAATTCACCAACAGCATTTTAAGTTCACATTGAGCCAAGAGGCAAAGATATGATTTAAAATGAGCATTTCGTTATGTGGTTTGCAGGTGACCAAGTTATGTGACTTGGGATCTCATGATGGTGTCTGTTCTCTCCAGTGGACTCGGGAAGGTTCCTATATATCCGTTGGTACAAATCTTGGTCAAGTTCAGGTATCTTGTTAGCTTACCTAGATTTAATTTTATCCATTCAAGGTTTTCAACTGAGAATAAAAGACCATTTTACCTTATGCTACAGATATGGGATGGAACTCAGTGCAAAAAGGTTAGAACAATGAGTGGGCATCTAACAAGAACTGGTGTCTTAGCATGGAATTCTCGCATTTTAGCTTCAGGAAGCAGGGATAGGAACATACTACAGCATGATATGCGGGTTTCAAATGATTTCATTAGCAAGCTCGTTGGCCACAAGTCTGAGGTCAACGATTTTAGAAAATTCAATTGAACTTGTGATATTAGGCTTACTTAGAAGTAAAGAGAAATTGATAACAGTGTTCACCTCTCAATTTGACAGGTATGTGGGTTGAAATGGTCCAATGACGATAGAGAACTTGCATCTGGTGGAAATGATAATCAGGTATACCTCTTCCTTTCCTAGACTTCCAACTCTATACAAAAAAAATTGAAAAGAAAGAAATAGAGGTATTGCTTTATACTTCTGGTTTAGCGTCAGAGTTAGCTTCATAGCCTTCACTAGTAATTTACATCTTCAATGGCTGTGTTCTACAAGTGCAGCTCTTGGTATGGAATCAACACTCTCAGCTACCAGCCTTGAGACTTACAGAGCACACAGCTGCTGTGAAGGCCATTGCTTGGTCACCTCACCAGAGTGGCCTCCTTGCATCCGGAGGTGGAACTGCGGATAGATGTATTCGCTTTTGGAACACTACAAATGGCCATCAATTGAACTACATTGACACTGGGAGCCAGGTTTACTTCCCCTTTTCTTCTTTCTCTTCCTCTTCTGTAAATATTCATTGCCATTAAACTAAGGTAGAATTTGCTGCATGACTCGTAGGTGTGCAATCTTGCTTGGAGCAAAAATGTGAATGAGGTAGTAAGCACTCATGGGTATTCCCAGAATCAGATCATGGTTTGGAAGTATCCATCATTGGCAAAGGTACTTACTTTGACACTCTTAAAGGAATTAGAGGATTTCTAACCAAAGACTTGCAAAACCAGAAAATCTTCTTACCCTTAATGAAAATTTGATTAGGTAGCAACTCTAACTGGCCACAGTATGCGAGTGCTTTACCTTGCAATGTCCCCTGATGGACAGGTACTGCCACTGTATCCTTAGGTAGCTGTAAAGACATAATTATGTTTATAAAATATCTAATTCTACTGGATCTTCTTCTTGCAGACAATAGTTACTGGGGCAGGGGACGAAACTCTACGGTTTTGGAATGTGTTTCCATCAATGAAGGCAGCTGTAAGAATGTGACCAACTCAATTATTCTTATTCTCCCCAAATACTTGGCCTCGCCTATTGACCACATTTTTTGTTTGCACCATTTTTCCTGTTGTGTTTTTTCAGGCACCGGTGAAAGATTCTGGCCTTTGGTCGCTGGGACGTACTCATATTCGATGATGATCCATGAAGTGGTAGCTATTTGTTTTAATTTCCCAAATGGAAAAATTGGAAAGAGGAAGAAGCATTGAGGGATGAGGAAAAGAAGCTGTTTAAGTTAGTCGTAATCCATTCTTGTATGTTAACTGTAAAGTTAAATTTTAGTAACTATTCAAGTAACACATGTCACTCGTATGATTTTTAGGAATTTTTACATGTAAATTGGAGTTAATATTGTAATCTCCTATTAATAATCCATTGTCAAATATTCTCTAGTTCACTATTTTCTTTAATTCATAATCACATAACTTCTTGTATAATGTTGAATATAAATTCTACACCTAACTGCATGTTAAAAAAAACACAGAATATCATTAGTTCATTACAATTGAAGTTTCCATTGTCGGGTTTGAACCCCGGTCGCCTGGGTGAAAGCCAGGTATCCTAAACCGGACTAGACGACAATGGATTTGGCAAACGTGGAACAACTAATTATATATATATAATTAGACGAATGAGCAGGCATTTCCATACAAATTCATGTCTTTTTTTTTAAAATTTATTATTTCAATAAATAATATAATTCAATTTTATATAACCATTTTACTGTAAATAAAAGAATTAAATTTAACACACGACCAATGACCAAAGATGAAGGATTCCGTGAAGCAGAAGCAGGACGCAACCTCCTACTTTGAATTTGATAATCAAAATTCCTTCTTTTTTGAAGATTCTTATCACTTTCTTTTCCTATTACAAGAAAGGTGGCTGGCTGCTGCCATAATGTATATGTGTTTTTAAATACGAAAATGTATAATTTTTGAATATCTTGCGTCAGCAAAAGAACCTTCCAAACTCAAGATGGGATAACCCCATATCTCAATTTTTTATTGGGTTTCTAGTAGCAATATAACTTGCTACTTTCTTTGTAGGTGCCACAAAAAAATGAGTCTCGTATGAAAAAATATAGGCTTCACTTGTAAGATTTGCAATCCTACTTGAGATGATAGCATAATAATTATTAGTTTTATACAAATAATAATACACAAATTTAAACATAGAAGAGAAAGTACAAAAGAAAAACAACAGACCAACTATAATATATTATAGTGAATTTGCTCATGATTCAAATAAAGAAAAGATATTATAGAGCCAATAATTAAAATCAAATCACATGCAATGTAATTTTTTAATGCAAAAAAAAGAGAGAAAAGCTTAGAGCACATGGTGTTTGGTGCGGATAAGGATCCCCAAGGATAGGGAATATTCTTCATCACCCTAATGTGCCAAGTACGCTTTTGTCTTCATCCCCGTTAGAAAAAGTAAATAAAACACAAGTAGATCATCAAAATGGTGCCCCCTCCCCAGGAATTGGATAATTGGGTTTCTTCTTTCTTTTCCCCCTTATTTTACTGAAATGGATTTTTTAAGTTATTTAGGTTAACATGATTGAATCTAATCATGTGGGTTAACAAGCTAGCATTTTTTTTTTCTAATCAATTATCAATCTGCAATCTCCCATTGATTGATCATATCGGCATAAATAAATAAAGAATAAATTATATTCATGTGTTTTAAAGATTGTTGTATTTAAAAATAATATCTTATAAAATTTAAAATTCTTTTGTATCATTGTAAAATTATTTGAAATGCTAAAAGAAATAATTATTTAAAATATGATATTTCTAAATACATCCAAAAATAATTAACTCATGAGAAAATCGGCACATGAAATTCCAGGAGGCAAAAAGAAAACAAGTAGAAAGGAAGCATGAAACAAGACGGAAACTACCATTACAAGGAAGAAAAAATAACATTTTTTCTGTGTTATTCTGTTATGTTCTTTGTAGACATTTCTACATACATTCATAAAAAAGAATAACTAATGAAAAAAAGAAAAGAAAAAAGAACGCAGCAAGTTGGTGTTGGGAACAAACTTATTTGATCAAGTCATTTACAAATGCCAACCTGCATGGAATTAAAGGGCGGCAATGAATTTGGTGTGAGAATATTACATGAAATTGAATCAAATGTACAAGGTTGTTTTCCTCTATTCCTGTCAACAGTAATTATTTCTTTTTACATCCTCACAAGTGGTTGGATACTTCAACAGTACTGGGGTACATCCTCACAAGTGGTTGGATACTTCAACAGTACTGGGGGTCCTTTCAGCTGAGCCTTCTGTAATTTTCACCGTTCCAGATTGATGATGCTTGCCATGCTGCTTGGCTTGATGCTGAGACCAGTAAGCATGGGCAGCCAACACTCTATCCAACAGCTCCTGGGGCACTTGCTCTCCCCTCCTTTGCTGAGGGGAGATTCCTGCTGTGTGAACTAACGTTTTCCATTTATCCTGCTCACACCAATAGGCCAACTTAAGGCAATGTAGAAATCAATGTGGACTAGATGAACTGATTATAGTATCCTATTCCTATGTACTAAATGAGAATCTTTGTATTAACCAAAAGATTCTCCTAGAATAAAACAGGAAGAATTAATTCAGCAAGAATAGTCATATGGGTCAATGAAGCAACTTCCTGAGAAGTAAAAACATAAAGAAACCCCAATGACTTATATCAAGTATCTTTTATTAACTATGTAAAGCCCTCTAGTTAAAGGAAATTGTGTCTACACTATTAGAAAAAAGAAAAAGGGAAAAAGCGTACCTTCAAGTCAACATAAGTCCTATGGTCTGCATTCTCAAAAGCACGCAACTTAACATCACGCCACCTGCACCGTGTAACCATCGGTCCATCAGCAACCCAATTTTCCTAACTAAATGCAGGAGAAGCTTACAAGGGCATAAATAAACATCAAACCTTCCGGTTCCAAGTTCCTCAACAGCCTGAACGAGTGCTTCTACCTCAGATACAGAGAACGGTCTCCTTGTTCGACGCTGTACAAGCTCAGAGCGCCTAGACTTCTGACTCATAGGAACCACAGCCAATGGTTCCGTGATCCTAGCTGGAATAGCAACTAGAGCTCTGGAATCAGGTGTTATTTTGTCAATCATGGGGTCAGCGGGGGAAGAAATTAATTCATGGTTACTTTCTAAAAGGTTGCCCGTATTAGTCAGCAAGGAGGAGTCACGGAAGACATCAGTAATCCCTGAATCTAGGACAGGAGTTCCTGGGGACCTAGAAAAATGAAAGGATGATATTAGCTATACTAATAAACTAAACATTCAATTGAATAGAGATGAACCACAGTTATCAGAAAAAGTACCATAGTTATCAAGTTTGCCTCACCTGGTTGATTGGGATGTTTCACATTGAGAAGGATCACCAACACATACAGCAGGACAATCTTGTAAAGAACTGGGCTCCAACGTGAAACCAAGGGTATCGCAACTTTCTTTACAAGATAAACCAGTCTGCAGAAGAGTTCTGTTGTCATCTCTAACTTTTTTCCCCTGAAGAAGAACACCAACATGCACTCCACCTCCAAGTATAGCCATCATTGCCTCCATGACTGTCCTCTAAAAAAATTTGTAAGAAGAAATAAAGCAAAAGTTAGAAGACATCAATAAGTTAAGAGATACTACTTTTAGAGAGAGAGAGAGAAAGCACACGTGCGCGCATGCACTACAACAACAACGAGAAATGCTAATATATAGGCAGAAAATTTTGGACACTAAGTAGAAGAAGAAGGTACCAAAATGGAAAGAAGGGTAATCCTGTGATGTGTGATCACTATGAGCTTACATGGCAAGATTAAATATATAAAACATAGCAACATCAGTCCAAATGTCCAATAACAGGCCTGTTAATAGGGAAATCCTATAGTGAGAAGAAAGAGCGTCATGCAGCAACTTCAATGTGCAGATGAAGCTACCTGAGGACATTAATATTTCTTATAAAATAAGACTAAGGCTATCTCTATATTCATACCTTTAGTGAACCAACAGTTGCAGTTTCTGGAACCTCAACATAAAGCTCTGGTATCTTGAATGACTCAATGCTAAACTTCACTGTTCACAAGACAAACATGGCACGTAAACCCCTATTGAATGCAAAAGAACAATCAGGCAAAAGAGGTGAACGAATGCCAAACAATCAACTACCATGAGAATCCTTCGATACATGCTTTTTAGCAGACGAGCGAGGGTTGTCTCCATTCATTCCTTTCTCAAGTGAATTCGATACACTCTCACTGCTGAATCCTCCATCAGAAGTTACAACTGAACCCCGGTTAAAGATTTTCCTCCTCTTGAAAAGGGTGTCATACTGACTTCTTTCGAAATTGTAACAAGTCTTCCTCTTCCGATAAAGAGGTTTTACTCCCAGATCTGCAAATTCTATACTACTTTTAGTGGGGAAACAAAAAAATTAACTCGTATACAAAAAAGTGCATCAACTAATGAAGCATTTGGTTGCAACCAACTTTAAGTGACCTTACCAGATCTAGAAAATTCACAATCCTTCAACTTTGGAGCAACCTTCCAGTATTTGGAAGTCAGCAGCTTCCTGATTCTTTGTTGTGCAATTCGTTGCGGAGGCCTAAAAGCCTTTGACTTGGTGCTAATTTTTTTGCACCTTATAAAGTTTTCGTCATCATCTCTAAAACCTAACTTAATATCATTCCCATGCCTCAAAAACGAAGCACTGGGAAAAGTATCTTTACAAAATGGAGAATTAGCTTTACTGTCTGAGTCAATTAGTGCACGAGAGTTAACACACAATTCCAACGGATCCTTCAAACTACATTTATTAGCCAAACTTGATCCCTCAATGCCTGAACTCCCAGCCTCTTGATTCTGTCTAAATCCATTATTTATATTAACATTACAAGACTCCCTAATATCTTGGGGTGCTTCTGCTAATCTACTAGAATAATGTCCAAATTTATTCTCCCATTTGCCAATTTCAGACTTAACATCAGCTTCAACTTTCTCCCAGCAGTCAGAATGATTATTAACTGAAGTGCGTTCTAGTACAGCATCAGTCTCCGCAGGTGCCAGACATTTCTGACTAGTATTTCGTGAAGCTACCTCAGTCATAAAAATACTCTCTGCACAACTTCCCTGATGAATGCCTTCTGTAATCAATGGTTTATCTTCACCTTGCCTTTCCTGCTCAACGTCACCTTGGCCAAAACCAGGCCGATTATTTCCTTCAGATGCATTGCTAGAAGCAGAACTTTCACTATCCTGCAACAACTTGCCAGCTAAGGATGCCAGTAGTTCAATAGCACAAACTTGACCATCCTCATCTGCTTTCTTGGAAAGACCCCTTCTCTGAACAAATATCAAACTTAAGGGATTAATAAATGTTCAAAACGCAAAAATGAAAAACATAAGATAATTGCCATAATTGCAGTAAGTACTTACTCTTGCAGATCTACGAGCTCTAGGTATAAAGGGGACCTGAAAGCCATTGAATCCATAATCTAGCCTCTTCTTCAACACCATAGCGTAGACATATATAATTTATTAAATAACCAGAATAATCAATACACCAGATCCTCTTCACTGTCATAAAAATTCAAAAATACTCATTTATCAGGTTAACTTCACTATTCATCATATTATGAAGCAAAACCACAAGATTTAGAAAGCAAAAATACTGAAACAAAGCATTTGAACCATTTTCAATGTAGAAATTAAAAAAGGAAAAGAAAAAAAGAAACCTTAGGGCAAACAGTTATTGGTTATTCATATATTAGAATAGAAAATGAATGCAATTTGAAGAATCGAAGTTTCACCATAAGAGGGAGAAGTGCTATATAAAAAAGACCTGGCAAATGCAATTTGAGGAGTCAACTAAGACCTTCTCCTTTTCAATTTTCTTTCTCAGCCCATAACAAGTAAAGGCAAAGGAAGATTCAAAATATATTATTTATCAAAGAAAAACGAGCAAAGAAATGTAATTAAAAAAGGAAAAAGAAGGCAAAAACATGAAAAAAAACAGAATCTAACAACAGTTAAGGCAAAATTCAAAAGAACTCCAAACACTTCCCATTTTAATCACAAATGCATGTCCCTTGGTAATATATAACAATATAAACAGACTGCATACACAAATCACGAATCCACATCTTAGCAATTATCAAATAGAAACCAAAAATTGATCATATCAAAGATCACGTGCCAAACAGACCAGAATCATTTTTCTGAATCTTAACATAGATTCAGATCAATGGCATGTAACTGAAATACCGGCCTTAAAAGTGCAGGAAACAATTCCAATTCCACAGTCCATGCCAGAGATGGCAGTAAGTAAAGAATCGCATTTAAATTTCACACAAAAAACAGAAAAACACGATGTATCAATGGTGGCGGGGCCATTAAAGTCAACATAGCACAACCAGAGACAGTTATAGGCTGCATCTAGTTGTTGTATATTAAATGCGTGAGATTAATACTAAACAACCCAATTCTGATTCTCAAGGTTTGTAAGCTCTCTAGACTTTTGTGTTTCAGGCCAAATAAAAATATGCAGAAATCCCGATTGATCGACAAAGTAGTAGACAACAAAATCAAAATTTTCGAATTGAAGTGGATAAAGAACCAGTTGCTCACGTCAAGACATAGCCTAACTTCAGCGATCGGATCTCTACCAAATCTCAATCCCATGATTTGTAGAAAACTGTTCCAAAAACACAATTTTTAGGTACAAGTTGCAACAATTCTGTTCGTTGCATCTTTGATGAGGCCAAATTCAACCAGAGCTAAGCAGAATTAGGACAAATCTTAACAAAAACCGCGAAACTATGAGATCGCCGCCAGAGCTCAAGGAATAAAAGAAAAAGATACTGGAATTCAAAATATCTAAGATGCAGAAACCTTCTCTTCTAACTCACCTCTTGAAAATCGTCATTTGGGCAATGATCCGTAACTAAATTATGATCAAGTAACAAAGTTTATGATCAAGTAACAAAGTTTCCGTGGAAAACCATCTTCTCTGGAAATCAATGCAAGAGATCTATGGGAATTTAGAATCTAATCACCCTTCTGTAAATTTTCTCTAAATTTTTTTTTTTTTTCAGAGAAGAGAAACAGTTTCAGAGGACAAAACCACCTTATTCAAAAACCACGCAACAGTGGCCTTAAACCCTTTATATCTTTATGGTTTTGACCACAAAACCGGGTTAGCCCGTAAAAGGCATAAGTGTCCCGGCAATAGCAGGTCACCCCAAAACCCTTTGGAGTAATCCTTTCTAGGATAGATCGTGCCACGTGGAGTCGTCATCAATTGTACGAAACCTATGAGAAAAAATTGAAAAAACCGATTAGAAACATTGGGATTTGGCTTTCTGGGGCCATTGGCCCATTATGCTTTCCTTGTTAACTCTTTAGTGGTTCAATTTTTTTCTATTTTCAATTTTCATTTCGTTCTTTATTTCTTTTTTGTTAACGCATCTGCCGGGCGAGTTTAATTATAGTTTTTCATGAAAAAATATAAAGAAAGTTAATAAATTTATAATTATATATATTCATATTTTTATAATATATTAGAAGTTATAAGTTGAATATTTTATGTTGTTACACATAAAAATATAATAAAGTTTGCATTCCTTTCTCAGCTTCATTGATGTTTTATTAATAAATCTGTGGGGTGAGTTTAATTATAGCTGTTCAAAACAATATATAAAAATGAGTTAGTTATAGTGATTCTTTTAAGTTTTAATTATCCATGATTCTACAGAGTTACGTTTTTTTTTAATTCTTTTAATATCATATATAAATGACTCAAATTTCAATCCACCTAATTAGCCACTCCTTTGGAATTTCTAGTATCTTCTTCATCGTTTAGAATCATGAAAAGAGGGGGAAATATGGGTTTGGATTGGGTACACCACTACAGTTTAATAATGTAGAATTATAGAAGAGGGGGAAATTTATTTTCTTCTATTAATATAAACTAGCTTGATTGATCTCTACTTTCACAATTATGGGAACCCTATTTTTCTCTGATCTATTGAAAGAAAAATAAATGGATCAACCCAAAATCCCTAAAATGTTGAAATTACTAGTATATCAGCTAATTCAGTTTATGAAAGTTTCTTACAATATAAGTAACAAATAAAATATCACAATATATGAACATTTGCCTTGTAAAATAATTACACCATATATAACATATATAATAATATTGTAATGTTGATTTTGTACATTGGAGTATAAAGAAATAAATAATAAAGAAATTTATGTAAATTTGATTTTTATTGTTTCTTTTTGTAATAAGTCTTCATAAATTTGGGATCTTTTAGTGTACATAATATTATTATATTTAAAAAAAATAAATATAATATGTATAAAATGACAAATAATAAATATATATAACTATCACCTAAAGCTAATTCAGGTGGTTAAATGGGTGGAGGTGTAAGTATAAAGTGGTAGATTCAATTTTTCTTAAATTTTATTAATTAAATAATTTATATATTTTATTTTTATTTTAATTTTAATATAAGGTTAACATATTTTTACGGGATCCAACATTCATCAGTAATTGACATTTTGCATGGAATTGGACCCTTAAATTTGGAGGTAAAAAGATTAAAAGAAGTGGATAATGTAGTAAGAAACAAAAAAGGGTAAAAATATGATGAGGTGGCGGTTATCCCTTTTAGTGTCCAAAGTCAAAACTCGTTTGCAGTAGCGGTTAACGTTTCTAAGCTTCTTATCTGTTTGTGTCTGCCACGTTTTCTTCGGAGTCCTTAACTTTCTCTTGTCATTCCCTTTCCCGGTTCCTCTGCCTCCCACCACCTTCGCCATTGGTTTTCCACAAACGTGTCAAATTGTCCAATGTCTTTCGGGTCAAACTTTAACAGCCTCATCGGCTCGGGTTATTGGGCTTGGTTACCAATTTGCCACCCGAAGTTACCCGCTTTAGACCTGTGCTCCCAACAATAATTAATTATTTATGTTGAATATGATACATAATAAATTTATAAGATTCATAAATGATATAATTTGTAAGATCAGTATTTTCTTTTTCTCTTTTGTTGCTAATATTACTTCAATTATTAGTTTAATTTGTAAAAAAATTAGTCACCCAAAAATAGTATTGCTATAAGTTTAGGGGCAATACTCCTCTACCGCCCACATTAGTGGGCAGTAGGTAGGTAGGGGAATTTTAAATTTTTTTTTAATATTTTTTTATTTTTTTTAAATATTTTTTATTTTTTAAAATCAATTAATTAAGTTTTATATCATAAATTTTTTTAAAAATTTTTAAAGATGTTTTTGTATTTTTTGTAGAACTTTTTAAATCACAAATGAATAGTGAAAAAAATTATAGATGAATAGTAACAGATATGTAAAAAAAATTTAAGAAAAAATTAAAAAATATTTTAAAAAATTCTGAAAAAATTATATAAGATAAAAAATACTTAATTATTTTTAAAAAATAAAAAAAATTTTAAAAAAACATAAAAAATAAAAAAAGTAAAAAAAAAATTGGGATAGGATGTAGCTTAGACTTCTCATAAGTTTAGATAATCAACGGCCAAAAAATCTGAAAGTGCTATTTTAATTCAAAAAATAATAATGACTATTAAATAGTAAAATAATTTAATTAAATTATAATAATTTATAACATAATGTATTATAATTAATAAAATAATAAAAAAATTATAATAACAACTAGATATTAAAATAAAAAAGTATAAAATTCTCAATTTGTTGAGATTGTAATTAGCAATAAATAAGTCACATGCAATCCATTTAAGCATGAGCTGTTAAGAAAAACTGATTTAAAAGTTTGGTTGACGAAGACTCCGATTAATATTAAAGAATTTTAATATATAGTAGCTCGTTTAACACATGTGCTGATTCCAGATCCAAACCCTTTGAAAAATATCCAAAATTATCTTAAAGTTGCCAAGATTAATGACACAGTTTTTTGTTTTTAATTATTAGAAATATATATATACTAATGGTAGAGTGTGAGATATAGCTAAACCAGGTCAATTTCAGTTGCTGCTGAGATGTTTGGTTGAGTTTGACTTGACTCTGCAAATATATTAATCTGCAAATAGTCTTAGTAAATGAAATGGACGACAAAATAATCTTATAGGTAGTTAAATGATAATTCAAATAACAATTTGTTTGAAAATAATCTTATTTCTTTCATCGCTATTTTTATATAACATTTGAAATGTATAATTAAATAAATAAAAATTATGATTTAATTAATTTTTATATTAATAATAAATATTCGATTTAATAATTTATTGGGTATAAAAATATTTAAAATGTGTGTATTCAATATTTTAATTTTTAATTTTTAAGATTCCTTAACTTAAAAATGAAGAGAATGATATGTTTATAAATTTTTAATTTTATTAAATATAAAAAATTTTATATCATAATATTTAAGATGTTAAAAAATATAATTTTTAAATGAATAAAAACGTAATTAATATGTAAATTATTCAATCTACTTTATTTTTTTCTTTTAAAATTTGGTTGGTGAAAGATGCGTAAGGAAAAGGGGATTGGGTTCAAATATTACCTTTTTGTTGGAAGGAAGGAATCTTTCATGGACATCCAAATTGATTTGTTAGGTTTAATTAGTTCAATTTGGTAGCCTCTTATTAGATGGCGGAGCTTATTCATTGTCTCCATTAATTTGATTTAATTTTCAGTTTAATACATTCATTTGCTTATAATAAAGGTGTCACTTAATTAGAATTATTATTTAATAAAGCGAATCTGAAAATTCAATTAAATATATATAAATAGCTTAAATTTTATTTTTATGTTTAATAAATTAAAACATTAAAACTATAGCATCCATGTTCTTATTATTTAATATTATTTTAGTGCAAGTCATTTTTTAATTTTAAAACGAATACTTTTACATGTAAAAATATATGGATGTAAGATGGGGTCAAGGTTATTACTTATTAAGATTTCTAAAATCATACAACGAATATGTATTCTGTACTGATCTAATTTATTTATCTTTAAAAATATTCATATATACGTTCTCTTAAATTTAATAATTTTATTTAATTCTAGCTAAGATTTAATAAGAAAAACATGCTCTGCTTCTATTTTTTCCATTATTGCCTTTTGTTTATGATAACTATATTGGATTGAGGGGATCTTTTTTATTTATTATAGTGAGACTCTGTCTCAATACTTCTAATATTTGTTGGTCCTTTTTATTCATTAGTATGAGTCATTCACATCTTTGTTTCGATATGAACAAGCATTTAAAATACCTTATAATTTCAATTCACTTTATGTGTATGTATATATATTTGCATTTAAAATACCTTATAATTTTAATCCACTTTATGTGTATGTATATATATTTGCATTTTTTTTTGTTTGCTTTAGTAGTGCTCTCATAACTTGCTAGAGTAAACTAGAGTCTTGTGGTATGCTAATATGATGGGCACAAGTTTTGTGTTTACCTCGTACCAAAACAAAACAGTGTTTGGTATGAGGAAAGTTTTTATTTTTTTTAAAAAATAAAATAGAAAATAAACATTCATTTGTTTGATAGAAAGAATAAAAAATTATTTCTAAGAAAAAAACTTATCCAATAATAACTTCTATGAAAGATTTTAGGAGATAAAATTCTTATGTGTTTTGGTAGGAAAGAAATTTTTTAGGGAATGGGGATGTACCTATTTATAATTTTTACTTTGAGGAAAGAAACTTCTATGAAAAATCAAATATTTTACTTCCAGCAATTACCTATTCATAATTTTTTAGTAATTTAAAATTTCATATAAATTAATTTTTAATTTAATAAATTTTTTTATAATAATAGAACCTTTTTATATTTAATAAAATTTTTATTAAAATTGTTTAATATAAAAATAAAAAATTATTATAAAATATTTATAATGATAAAAGTATTTATAATTTTGAAATTACCAAAATATATATGTTATTTTATCTAGTTTTTTTAATTTAATTTAATGGTATTTTTGGAAATTTTGCTTATATTCCTAAGAAATATTACCTAAACTAAACATAGAAATAAAACTTTCTAAAGAATGCATCATAATATTTTTAGGAAAATCTAGTGCATACCAAACACATTTTATCAATTTTTCTGAAATCTTATACTTAGGAAAGATATTCCCAAGAATGTTAACTTTTCAAGAAAAAAACTTTCTGTTACCAAACGCCACCTAAATAAAATTTTGTAGCACTAAAGATAAATTTTTGCAAAAAAATATTGTTACAATTTTCAATAATTGGCATATTAAAATTTGGTTAAACATGAGTTTTACATAAAGATATATTTCTTTTGCTGTGTGTTATTAATTAGATTGAATAAGATGTGATTTTAGTATTTATATTTCTGTTGTGTTAACATTCTTTTTTCCCTAAATTGCAATCTAGAAAGTATGATAAATTAATAGTCAAATAAGGTGAATATTTTTTTATATGGTACCCTAAGGGTTTAGTTTAATTGGGGAAGGGAAGAGTTTAATTATCTTTTTCGAATTTTGATACTTTATACAATCAACTAAATATGAGTATAAAACAATGGTATGAATATGTGTTTACAGATATAATATCTTATGTGCTTTTATGTTTATATTTTCTAGGATTTTGTATATGTTAGCATAAGGAAGTTAAGATACAATTGTATTGAAATTAATTAAAATTTTAGATTCTTTAAAATGTTAAAAAAGTTACATTAGCTTGGAGCTATAATTTTCATTAAATTTATTTGTTATAACTTAATGTGTGACAAAAAATTTTATTACATTGCGTGTAATGTAGTTGTCTTGTTATACTTGTATGTTATTAAAAAAACAATTTAATTTAAATTAAAAATAACATCATACTTCATTAATTTCAAATTATGCTTATATATTAATATCTTTGCATTAATCTTAGGATGAGGAGAAATTAAAGTTAATTATGAAAAACAATGCAAGAGACTGAATATATTAGATGATCGAAGAATTAAATATTGCAAAATTGATATTTGCCTCTGAACTATTAATGCCATATTAAGTAGGATACATAAATTGAGGGACTAAGAATTACACCCTCAACTGATTCATGGGTATCAAATTGCTTCACTTATTGGACATGCTAATGCTTATAAGTAGTTGGCAATCTTTTTTTTTTTTTTTTATAATTCCAATAAGAAAGAAGACTTTCAAAGGTCAATTTGTAAAGTTGAAACTGCAATTCTTCATCCTGCTTGATGTAACATCTAACACATCTGAAACAAATATCAATTTTGCTAAATTCAACTCTTTAATTATTAAATATATTTAGTCTCTTGCAGTTTTTCATAATTAACCCATAATATCTTCGCATTCTAAAATTAATGCAAAAATATGAACATATAAGCACAATTTAAAATTAATAAAGTATAATATCATCTATAATTTAATTTAAATTCTTTTTAATAACTTAGAAGTATGAAAATACAACTATATCATCCGCAATATACTAAAAGTTTGGCACACATTAATTTTATAAAAAATTAATTTAATAAAAATTATAACTTGTAAATGTAACTTTTTTAGTATTTTAAAGAATTTAAAATTTTGATTAATTTCAATACAATCTACCTTGACTCCCTTATACAATTTCTTTTCTCATGCATGAAGTCTATCATATGTAGATGAAAGGTTTTTAGGTGTGGTTTTAACAATTCCTATAGTATGTTTTCAATTTCATTGTTCTAAAATATAATCGTATTGATGGTCTGAATGGAGGAGGGTTCATAGGTAGTATGGAAGGTGATAATATATACAAAATCTTAGAAAATATTACATAAAAACACACAAAATATTATATTTATAAGAAAAATTCTAAGCTACCACCCTTTCCCCTACCTCCTTCCCATGCCACCCCTACTTTGGTAGTGTCGATTTGTTATATTTTGTGTTTTTTATTTCTATTTTTTCTTTTTTAACATTAATTGAGCATTTGCTATATCATATATTTTTTTGAAAATTTTTTAAAATATTTTTATATTTTTTTAAAATTTTTATATTTATAAACAAATAGTATCAAAAAATTTATAGGTGAATAATATAAAAAAATATAAAATATTTAAAAATATATATATGAGATAAAAAATACTTAATTAATTTTAAAAAATAAAAAAATTTACAAAAAACAGCTTTAAAAAAAAAAGAAGGGGACGTATTATAGTCCCCTATTTAGGGAGTTACTCCCCTCCTACTCACTGTGTGGGCAGCAGGAGTCTCCCCAATTTTTTTTATATTTTATTATATTTTTTAAAATTTTTTATTTTTTAAAATTAATTAATTAATTTTTATAGTATAAATTTTTTTTAGAATTTTTTGAAATGTTTTTATATTTTTTTAGAGTTTTTTAAGTTACAAATGAATAGTAAAAAAAATTATAAATGAATAATAACAACAATGTAAAAAAATTTAAAAAAAATTTAAAAAAATTCATAAAATAAAAAATACTTAATTACTTTAAAAAAATTATTAAAAATAAAAAAAGTAAAAAAAGAAAAAAGGAGGGGGGACGTAACTTAGTCCCCCCCCCCCCCCCATAAAGTAATAATCGAACTCCCCCTTCCCCAACCCCCCACAAAGGGAAAAAAATGCCGTAAGGCTAAGTAAAGGGATTAAACTAAAGTGCCATATGAAAATATATTCATCTTATTTAGCTATTAATTTATCGCTCTATCTAGATTTCGTTTTAGGGGAAAGAAAAATTATTAACATAAAGGAAAATAAATGATTAAATATAAAAAATACTAAATCGCATCTTATCCAATTTAATAATAACATTCAGCATAAGAAATATCTCTTTATCTAAAACTCATGTTTAACCAAATCTCAATTTGTGAATTACTAAAAATTTAACAATACATTTTCACAAAAACTTGCTCCATAAAGTAAAGTAGATAACTTATTCTCAAAGTTAATATAACTTTAGTTTCAACAATTTTATTCAATTTTCACCTTGATTTCTATAATTTAATTTTAATCAATTGAATCTTTATAATTTCAACAATTTTTATTTTACTCCTTATTATAAAAAATTTACTTTAACACTATTAATATAATATATAATTGTTGACGTGCCAATAATAAGGTAAATTTATCCAGAATTTATCTAACTAGACAACTAGGCTTAGAAAAATCTACTTTACTAGGACATATCTTTCAAGTTTCATATCAAACACTGCCCAGGATTTTTTTTCCTCTCTCTTAAACTGAGCATGCTACCTTTGACGTCTCTCCATCATGGACCAATAGTCGTATGATACACTTCCTATGGAACTTTACATCGAGGAGAATTATGTACACCAACTATGAAGAAACCCTGAAGACAATAAGAAACGTATACAGATTAGTCAATAAGGGCTTGAAGGGAGGAAAAAGTGACAAGCTTCTTGTAAATCAGACTGCAATTTATGGGTTGAACAGCATCATGTAGGCCCAACTTCAATGATGAATAACATTACTAACGAAAAAAAAAGAAAGAGGGTTTTACCCAGGGGAAAAAGAGAAAAAATTATAATCCATTTCATTGAAGGATTTGGCTGCCAAAGAATTCTTGTTTCAACAGTGAAAATCAAACACATGGAGTCAAACTGGAGAAGATGACGTTGGTTCTGATTCATTATAAGTACATAAAATACTAAAAAAGTGGGCCATCATGGGTTGTAATGTTTGACCAAAGGGAATGAAGAGATGGGAAAAGTTGTAGCATGAATGAGGAATCTCGTACCATAAAGGAACTCGAATTCCTCTGGGGTTGCTCTGTTTTGCCTCTGAATTGGAAGAGAATAACCAAGACATAGCGTAGAAATTGAACCGAGAAAGAAAATATTTCACAACTCTACCAACGCAATACAGGGACCGTCGTATTCGGATCGTACATGGTTGTCACTCTTTGTTATCTCCTTTTCAATCTCTTCCTCTGTTTTTGGATTCTCACAAAATACACTCTGCTTTGGTATCTCCTTTCCACTACTACAAGTCCTTCTTTCATACTGGGGAAACACTACTTCAGTCTTCTTTACCATTACGAACAAGTTCACTTCTTCAAGGTTCGGGGTCCTCTGTACACTCCAACTGCAGCTGCATTTTCTATCAACAACCAGTCATAGAGACCTGAATTAGCTGTCGTGGAATACTCACCCAAGAGGATAAACGAGTGTCCTGCTTCCCATAATGAAGATATTGTGTTTTCTAGTAAATGGAACGCCAACAATTCATCAGAGAGTTCCTTCAACAAGGCACAGTTTTTGTTTAGTTGTCTGCTGAGTTTTCAATTGAGTTGGACTGATTCAGGCATGCCATGTGGTTAATTGTTAGCAATGTCAGCAACTATAGTGTTAATGGTTATTTAACGGCATGAACAAAGTAAAAATTATTGAAATTATGAAGACTCAATTGATCAAAATTAAATAATAAGAAACAAACTAAAAGTTGAGTGAAATTTTACATACCAAAAAATTATATTAACTCTGTAAAATTTTATCCAAAAAATAGTAGTTTGAACAAGTATAGGTCAACGTACAAAACTTTTGCCCATCACATATTTAGCACATTGCAAAACTCTAGTTTATTTTAACAAAATATGAGAACATTGTTGAAACAAAAATGAAAAAGCCAAAAATGCAATATATATATATATAAACATAAAATAGACTGAGGTTGAAAGATATTTCATATGCCCGTTCATGTCTTAGCAAAAGAAACAAATGTGTGAATGACTCAGACTAATGGATATAAAAGTGTTGAGACACAGTCTAACATTAATGCATAAAAAATATGAATCATGTTCATACCTTCAAATATAACAACTTGAGACCAATAAGGTGGTTTTCCAACCTCGAGCAACATCACAACCTCTTGTCCATAAACAGAGGCCGTCTCAAATTCATTTCTGATTTCCTCAACAACCACCAGACCAATAAGGCATTTCTTGGGTTGGTTCCAAACATGGTTTAATTGTTCTGCTAGAATTAGAAGTCACCAATATTAATACATCAATCTTTAACAATGAATGAAACAAATGAATCCGTAGCAATGGAAGAAAGTAACTCACGCTTCAGAGCTTTTATCTGATATGAATCAAAAGAACACATAAAGAAGTCTTCATAGTGTGGAGCAAAGAGTGAATGCATAGCTTTAGCAAACACTTGGATATTGCATAGGACCTGCATAAATCAGTGAACATACAATCATTAATATCCAAGTCAACTATCAATGAAATTCAGAAGGTATGCTCATTAACCAAAATCCAACATTTTGTTGCCTTGTCTAAGGAGGATATCTTAAAAGAATCTAACATTTGAGTTGGAGAATAGTAATACATGTCAAAATCAAAAAGCAAGTAAGAGATCTCAGAACAGTCCAACACTAATACCTCTCAAGAAATTAAGCACAGCCTATGATATCAAGCAAAGAAATTACTGATTCCATCTATACTAGTCTTAAAACGGATGAACCAACAATCAAATTTGAAGTCCATTTTGAAAAATGAACGTGAGACACATTATCTGAGCAAAAATTTGTTCATCAATGCATATTCACTCTATTGTCACCATAACTGACCAAAAATTGTCTCTAGTAATGACATATTAAAAAAGGAACATGATATATATTTAATAAATAGACATGCCAAGAACCATGAAACACACCGTGTCTTATCAAAGTCAACAACCACTCCCAGCATGCATTTGTCATTTTTCGAAGTCGCTGAGCACATAGACCAATGGCAGCAACTGTGTCAGCAGCAAATCTCCTGTCTGGATCTTTAATATAATCCTAGAAAAACGTCACTACACTCCATAATTATAAATGTCATTTTAAATTTTTAATCATTGCACAGAGTTAAATGTAAACAATTGTAAACAGTTAATGAAACCTATGAGCAGGTGTCTGTGGGTGCCTGCATAAGCATATCTAGCTTAGAAAAATTAAGAAATTAAATAAAAACTCCTAGAATATGTTTTCTACCAGCAAGCCGGTGTCTGGAATTGGCCTTAGCTCTAAATTATTAAAACTCAAAATCTTCATGGAAACCAGATGCCACGAGACAACCTTCCCATCTATTCATATAAAAGTGTGGCATCAGATCAAATCTATTTTATCCTATTCTCCCAAGCGATACATATGAAGCATTTAACCCTGCACACTTGTGACTTTTCCATCACTCACTCATAAAATAGCATTTTTGTTGTTTTATAAATGAAAGAACTTGAAACAAAGCATCGAAAGGAAAATATAAATACAAATACTACTAATAATAACAGTAGTAAAAACTACCTTAAATACAAAAAAATCATATATGTAGTCTCCCATAGTAACATCCCAAGTCCATATCAGTGAGAGAATAAAAAAAATGGGCCATATGGTTAGACCCATTCAAGTTGCTTAGATAGTAGCTATTTACGTCATTACAAATGGTATAAGAGCACACAAGAAGCATGGAATAGATTGTGCATGGTTAATCTGGCAAGGTAGAGAGGGTGGCAGAGGTTTTGGTTTGAAGACAATGAGAATAGCAACTGTGCTCCTTGCTTCTTTATAGCATATGTGCAGAATGTGGAAAGAATGGTTATCATTCTATACAATTTACATAAGGAAGCTAAGGTCTAAAGTTTACACAATTACACATACTTATTTATAGAAGGCAGCCACCTATCTAGATAAAAATCACTACTTAACTGAGAGAGAAACCTTGAACTTGAGGTGAAATACCTGAAACGCTTCAAGATGGCGAAGAGTGAAACCTGGGGGAAGAGGATCAGTCGCTTATGGGTTGTCAAAGAATGCTTCACCGTCACTTATGGTGTCCTTGCATGCCGAACAAATACAGAAGAAAACGAAGCATCGTGAACAAACCATATCGAAAAATGATCCCTGAACTGAAAATAGTGATCATAAGCAAACGGACAATAATGAAAAGAAACAAAAACAAAGCATACTTTTCTTATTAATAACAAAGCTTGTCCTTTCTGGTTCAATAAGTATATCTTAAACACAACCAGACAATATGTAAAATATTTGGAATGAAAATGACTCTGTTCTGTTTATTGAGAACACGGGGGAAAAAAAAAAAAAAAAAAAAAAATATATATATATATATATATATATATTTGAAGAACTTTTCTTTTATGATTGATACCGAAAGACACTTTAGAGTAAACAGAGGGAACGAAGATGGTGGTAAACTGATAAAGGAAAATAACCGGACTTGGCTGGCATTGATATTGAAGACTCTGTTTCTTATTCGACACACACTGTAATAGAAGGATATAGGTGTATGTGTATTCTGTTCAACAAAGAAAACTTGGTACGATATATGCAAGCTGTGCTTACTCGGTTTACAGAGAAAAGACGAAAAAAAAACAGAGCGTAGCAGAGCATTAGAGAACAAGGAAAAAGTCTACTTTCGTCTCCTTTACAATGGTCGACCATTACAAAGGCTAAAAAGGTAATGAATCCCGAGATATCTGCTTCCTACCAAGTTCCAAGTTCCAAGTTCCACCAAAGGCTTAGCAGGCGTTGTGATTGGCTATGACCAGACTCCGTCGTTTTCTTAGCTGGTAGGGGCTGCCAACTCGAGCAGGCTTCTTTGTCCAAAGTGCTTCAGACTTGGTTAATGACCAGCACGCTGATAGGAGTGGCAAGACGATGAGAAGAGGGGCCCAGCATTGAGAAATAAAATAAACAAGTTTATTTATTTTCTTCAAGTCTGATATTCAGAAATATTTCCAGGGGATGAAGTCTGATATTTCACTCTGATATTTGGGCCTGTTTCAACTGGTAACATATCTGATATAATCTGCATTGCTTCCTATACGGCGCCGACTTCATCGATCGCTGTATCAGTATGGCTCCAGCTGCTCAAAATTTGGCCCCTTGAGCGGAGACGTTACGCAACAATAACTTAAAAATATATTATATTTTAAAATATTATTGTAAAATAATTAAAGAAAAATAGTTTCTTAAATCAAGACTAATTCTAAGTTTTAGATATTTTAATATTTTAATTTTTTTATATTAATAAATTATTATTTATATTATATATATTTTTTAAAATTTTTTAAAAATTTTTTATATTTTTTAAAAATATTTTTATTTATAAATAAATAATATCAAAAAAATTATAAATAAATAGTATATAAAAAATGTAAAAATATTTTAAAAAATTTTATAACATAAATAATAATTAATTAATATTAAAAAATTAAAAAAATTAAAATTAAAAATTAAAAAATATTAAATTTAAAGATCAAAAACTACGTTACAGCCCAAAAATAGGGCTGTAACAGAGCAACTGCCTTTCATCAAATGAACCGATACAGTAACAGTATATACAAGTGAGTCACTCTCGGAATGCAAAGAGAGAAATGTAAAATTTTATATATTTTTATAATTTTTTTAAAAAATAATTAAAAAAATTTTTAAAATTCAAATTTTTAAAAAATATAGAGCACGAATATTTAAAAATTCTATAATCTTTGAATACTTGTATTTTAATTTTTTAAAAAAAAACTAACAGAGTATATAAAAGGAAAAGAAAATGGTCTTACTATGTCTCTTCTTTTTTTTTAAATTTTTTAAAAATAAAAATATGAGGATAAAAAAAAATGGAGGAGACCGGAGTCTTGATCAGGGATGTATCGGAAGTCAGAGGCCAGTTAGTCCTGTCAACTTCAAGCTGAGTGCTATTGCCAAGGTGCCGAGACTTGGTCAATATCCAGCGTGACAAGATGAAAGGTGGAGAAATGAGGAGTGGGACCCATTGTGTTGACTGGTCTGATCAGGGAGATACTTTGGCTATTTCTTCAATAATTTTAAGAATTATTTGATTTAAAATAGGTAATACCGTAATACAATTAATTCTATAAAATAATCAAAATTTTCATACACACCACTCCAACGGTCCAACTCACTTATTTATCGTCATTGACTCATTGTACCTAAATAAACAGGTTGGTACTGATGACTATCAGCGCCACATGGATATTAGTGTAAAATGTAAGTCACCGATTTGTAAATACATTTATAATTTGATGATTACGTTGTATTGGTGTATTTAGGTATTTTTATATTTTCTAATTATTTTTATATTTTTAAAAAAATTTATTAGTTTTTTTAAAAAAAGTTATATTTTTTTAATATTTTATTTTAATAATTTTTAATAATTTTTAACTTATTTTTAAATTTTGTTTTGACTTAGTTATGGGACCCACGTTATTCTAGAAATAATTTTGTATGAAAACTGAGATTTTATAATTATTTAAAAAAAATGGTGTCTCTGTATATTTTGGCCACACATAAAAAATTTGACTTTTATAAAACGTAACTCTATAGAGTCATGGATAATTAAAAAAGGGAGCACTCTCCAATCGCGGGCGATAAAAAAGTTTTAATTATTTTTTTATATTTTTTAATTTTAAAATTAATTAAATATTTTTTATATTATGTATTTTTTTTAAATTTAAAAAGTTGTGATGAATAGTATTAAGGATAAAAAAATTAATTAATTTTAAAAATATAAAAAATTAAGAAAAAATATATAAAAAAAAAAGAAAAATTGGGCTGTCACTTTAACTAAGAAAAATTTATGCTACGATCATACACGGTGACGGTTTTTATTTTTTTATTGTTTTTATTATTATTATTATTATTTTATTTTTAATATTAATAAATTAGTGTTGATGTTATATATATTTTTTATATTTTTAAAAATTTTTTATTTATGAATAAAAAATATTAAAAAATTAAGGATAAATAGTATATGAAAAATAAAAATATTTTAATAAATTTTAAAAAATTATATGACATAAACAATAAAAAATTAAAATTAAAAATTAAAAAAACATCATTTAAGTACGGAATATATGGTGTGGGCTGCAGTAGCAAGCCCCCCTTTAACTAACTCATTTATATAATATATTTTTTGAACAACTATAATTAAGCCCACCCCACAGATTTATTAATAAAACATCAATGAAGCTTTTATGCAGGGTAAGTCCGTAGTTGATGGGCGGGGGCTGAAGCTCCCTAAAGTTTTTAATTTTTTTTAATGTAGTGTAATATTTATTATATAAAAATAAAAATAATAATTTGGGTGGGTGACCTGCTATTGCAGGTACACTTATGCTCTTTTACTGGCTAATCCGGTTTCGTGGTCAAAACCATAAAGATTTTATGTTCAGGCCCACTGTTGCGTGGTTTTTCAATAAGATGGGTTTTTGTCCTCTGAGACTGTCTCTCTTCGAAAAATAAGTGAATTTTGGCTGATTAGATTCTAAATTCCCATAGATCTCTCGTAAACTTTGCTTAACTTGCAAAGGCTCTGTTTGATTGATGTGAAACAGGGAAATATGAATATATACAAGGGTTGTCTATCAGAACAATCGGGCAATCCGATGAAAGAGGAGCCAAAGACACGACAAACGAAAGTAAAAAGCAAATACTGTAACTTTCTATTTACATGAATCTGCATGAAAGAGCTGACTCTATGCTGCTGAGTGGCGCCTGCTTGCTGCAACATAAACCAGCAGCTAAACAGAGAAAGAAACCAGCCGAACACGACAACACGGAGAGCAACATCACTGTCTTGGTTGGATCATTGCCCAAATTTTGTAACAGAAAACCATTTAAAAAAAGTTAATTTTGTATATACTAAATATGTTTGCTTTGGTGAAAGGTGTCAATCAAATTAATGGTGGTAGGTAATTCAGTTGGCACTTACAATTAACCGAAGCCAAAGATTCAAAGGCATTCTTTGCCGTTTCCATGATAAAAGAGACCAAAGGTATCCCTTAAAGGTTAGATATCTCCATTTCTACCAATTTTGCAGCTTTATAGGTTCTCTAAATTGATTCCCAATAACTGTTTGCCATGATTTTTTTTTTAATAAAATGTTGCAAATGCTTTGTTACAGTATTATTGCTTTCTAAATCTTGTGGTTTTGCTTTCTAATATGATGAATAGTTGGTGCCATTTGTTGTGTACCAATGGAAATGAATTAGAAGCATTATCAAGTAATGACTAGGTGTGTAGTTTCATCTTTGTCAAAGCATTGCTAGGTAAAAGAGTCTACAACCCAACATGTGTCCATAACTTGGCTTTATTAATAAAACCTATTTATAAACTACCAAGTTTTGGCATGATCAAATTATATAGTGGACATTGATCACAGTGTATAACACATCACTAAAGTTTTTTTTTATGTGATCTGATAAGTGGATGTTTTAATTTTTTAAAATCTTTATAAATTAATTTTTATGATAATATTTGTGTGAAATATCTTAAAATTTTAAAAAAAATTATTCATATACCTCTAAAAATAACATATTTAAAACGATTTCTCATGAAATTCAATATTTTGTTTGCTATTGTTATGAAACACCATTATGAAATTATCTAAAACACTCGTGAAGAATTTGAGTCTCAAAAGCATTGTACTAAAACACCATGCGTATGAGACACCAAATAATAATTACGGGATAAATTCATTTAGGTTCCTTAAGTATTGCATTTTAAAACAGTGCTTCACAATCATAGATTTACTTTTCTTTGAGGTGTTTCAAATCATTTAAGAATGGTAAGTTATATAGTAACGCAAAAAAAAATATATCATTTTCAAATATCTTATATAAATATATAGGTTTTGGAATGCTAAAAAAAAAAAACCATTTATCAAATGTCACTATTGTGTTTTTGAGTGTAAAGGGAAACAAAACTAGTGAGAAAGTGGCTTTGTGATATTGTCATGTTTCCACTGACAAAGAGTTCACATCTGGAGTTCTTTTGAATTTTGCCTTAATTGTTGTTTACGTGTTGGTTTGGGACAAATGTTAATATATTATATGATAGTTGGATAGCTTTTATGCCAGATCCTTCAAATTGCATTCGTTTTCTATTCTAATATATGAATAACCAAAAACTGTTTGCCATAAGGTTTGTTTTTTAACTGTTACTTTCAAAATGCTGCAAATGCTTTGTTACAGTATTTTGTTGCTTTATAATCATGTGGCTTTGCTTTCTAATATGATCTAAAGTGAAGTTAAGCTGATAAATGAGTATTTTTGAATTTTTATGACAGTGAAGAGGATCTGGTGCATTGATTATTTAATAAATTATATATCCCTTAAGTTTGATATTTGTTCAGAG
Organism: Ceratonia siliqua; assembly: GCA_034509205.1. Classification (NCBI taxonomy): domain Eukaryota; kingdom Viridiplantae; phylum Streptophyta; class Magnoliopsida; order Fabales; family Fabaceae; genus Ceratonia; species Ceratonia siliqua. The sequence goes on from JASKGM010062318.1 coordinate 48,584, forward strand.
GAGGGGTGTTTCCAAGAAAGCAGATGAGGATGGTCAAGTTTGTGCTATTGAACTACTGGGCATCCTTAGCTGGCAAGTTGTTGCAGGAGAGTGAAAGTTCTGCTTCTAGCAATGGTTTTGGCCAAGGTGTCGTTGAGCAGGAAAGGCAAGGTGAAGATAAAGCATTGATAGGTAATGGGTTCACACTATCAGTGTATGATCACGAGGACAGAGGCTTGATGTTGACTTACAGAAGGCATTCAAGTTGAGCAGAGAGTATTTTTATGACTGAGGTAGCTTCACAAAATACTACTCCTAGAGAAATATCTTGCACCTGCTGAGACTATAACGCACTTCAGTAAATAATCATTCTGACAACCCGCCGCTCATACAGCCAGGGGGGAGGAATGAGGATGGCGCTTTACCCCAACAGTAGGTTGATCAGTTATTATCGGTAGGGACTAGGGACTGGAGACAAACTGCCACTGATGGAAAAGCGATATGAATCTTGTTTGTGGTCCACGATGGGAATGTTAAGAGTATGCCTGCAATCATCAACAGAAGTGCACTGCGCCAAACAAGGTCGACCTCACCCTCGGTAAGAGACCAAATCCCATGCCCTTCGCTGTTGGCCTGCTTAGTTCGCGATTTCTCTCCAGCTCAACGCTGCTCGTAGTTTGGACCCCTCGGATATTTGGTCTGTAAATAGAAATAGGATGTACCTCTTTTTCTTTTTGTTGTTTCCTTAGCCTCAGCTTAGTTAGCGTGTTACAGTCCTCTTTCCAGAGCTCTGTTTTGACCGTTGTTACAGAGCATTTTGCTTTGGCTCTAGTCTTGTATATATTAGGCCGTTCGTATTATTTCCTTTCACATCAATATACAATTCGAAGCATTTCAAGAAAGCACAAGCTCCATGAGGGTGAAGTATTCTTTGACGGCCTTGTGTTGGGTTTTAGCGGTCGCGGTTGCTTTTGACCATGGGCTGCGGAGGCTCCAAGGTGGACGACTTGCCGACCGTCTGCAGAGAGCTAAAGGAGTTCCTCAAAGCCGCATCGGAGCATATACGCTCTTGCTGCCGCCTATGATGCTTATTTTCAGTCCCTTAAAGATATAGGAGTTGCCCTTCGAAAATTTGTCGTGATCGGTTCTGAGTTTTCATCCCCCAGCTCTTATTCTTCTTCTTCAGGTCACGCGAAAGCCCCGAGCAACAACTCTTTCTGAAATTTTAGTCATTGCCTGATACATTGCAAATTCTGAAAACCGTGGAGCTCCAATCCTGCTTGGGTTGAGAGGGGCAAGGTTTCCTCATGAGCCACTCATTCAAATGTTCAACATAGGACTTTTGAGTATTAACCAATTGTTGAACTGAGTGCACTAAGTTCCAGGATAGCCTTCAAACTTGCATCTCTTTGCAAACCAATGTTCATAAGAGACACAGTTTTACTATCCATGATTGCTTGGAACTGTTTCTGTTTCTGGTAGCACGTGAGCGTGAATTTCCACATGCCTTGTGCTGACATATCCAGAAATTGGCAAAAGGAAACCTGTGAAAGACTTTATGCACGAGAGTAAAAGTCGGTCTCTTAGATGAACTAGTTTGCAAGGAGATGCAAGTTTGAAGGCTACCCTAGAACTTAAAATGGAGCTTTTAAATTGGTGTAGTCAGTTCAACAATTGGGTTAAGGCTCAAAGGTCCTATATTGGACATTTGAATGAGTGGATCATGAGGTGCCATCTCCGTGAACTGAGGAAACTCCTGATGGTGTTACTAATTTGCAACGATTCTTATCATCAGGCAATGACTATAATTTCAGAAAGAAGTGTGGCAGATGGCATGCGAGAGTTTGCTGAGAAACGTCTACATGAGCTGTGGGAAAGACAAGACGAGAAGCAATGCCAGAGGATCAAAGCAGATTTTGACAAACGGCTTAGAACATTGCGCATTAATATGGGAGGATTGGAACATGAGCATGAGAAAGTTTCAAACAAGACTGCGATGTCAAAGGTTCCTTCTGATAGTGGTATTTCGCCTCTAAAGGTGGATTTAGATTCTATAAGAAAGAGGGCCAGGCATAAAGAAGCCCTTGAGCTGGTTCATGATGCAGCTTCTAATAGTTTACAAGCAGGTTGGATGGATCCATCTCTTTTTCTATGAATATTATATATACTTGAACAAATTTTCTGGGTCATCCCAGGAACGGGATTCTAGTACTACACATTTGATGGGTCGACTGCATATGGTTCTTGATCCACAATCTGGGCCTCCTCATTTAGTTTGTATGGTTTGGGCCAGGGTTCTATAATCACTATTGTCCAAAACAAAACGCTAAAGAGTCACAATTAGTAGCAAATGCAGATGTTGCTGCATATCAACTTGATGAAAATAATTGCAGATGTTTCAGATTGAAAAGGTTGCTCAATGTTGCCAGATATGGCTGTTAAATTCTTTTAATAATACTATATTTTAACTAAACAATATTGTGATGAAAATAATTATACTAGTTACAGGTTATTATTAGTCATAAGTATGCCCTTTATTTAGAGTATAGTTGGATTAAATTGTAAGTTAATATCACCACTTCGCTTCCTAAAATCCAATTCATATAATTACATTGTATGGGGACTCATTATATTGTTAGATTTCTTATGATACACAATGTGTTTCACAGGTAACTTAAAATTAAGTCCTAAGACTTCACTTATATTAGGAGCTGTTTGTTTGGACTTATCAGATAATGTATTATCTCCTTTTCTTACAGGAAGAATGGTTTTTTTTAAGGAGAAATTATTTTATGTTTGGATGCAATAATTTAAAAAGGCTTTTGAAGTAGGGTGAATAATTTTATAAATGAAGGTTTCTCTATCTTCTTATGTTTCTTCTTATCATAAAAAGTTAAAAATTTTAGCTTCTCCTTATAAAAGATTTTCTCCATTTTCATTAACTTATCCGTTTTTTATAAGTTCAAACAATCAGGTATATTTTTATCAGGATGTATTATTTTTTGAAAAAAAATAATTTATTATCAAAATAAACCAAAACAAACAAGACATTGATCATTCAATCATATGAACATCCTACTGAGTAGAATATTAATAAATTAATTAGTGTTGTTAAATGGTAATTAGCCTATTATAAAATTATAACAGCAATTAACAATTGTAATATTTTTGTGATGGGTAGCAGAAGGTGCCTAACTCCTGAGACCCCACGATCCCCATATCCTTTTAAGAATATTGGCATAAATGACTATAAAGAATAAAAACGAAAGGATTTGACGAGCTTGAGAAAATTCTGTGGCCCATAAGGAAAGGTTAGTTAAACTGGTAGTTGGTCTTCATCAGAAAGCTTTAGTTACTTAGAGGAGCAGTGAGGGGTCAAACATGGGAGGGACCATGTGGGGACTCCATGAATGATTAAAACGAAGCTTGTGTTCAAAAATACACAGGGAAAAGTTGATATAATGCCTGCATGGGAAGATATGATCCCAAATCTAGTTGCTTGCTTGCTGAGAAAACTTGGGACTTTTTATAGGGATTGCGTAAAGCTCAATAAACCCAAATTTTGAGTATTGGGATCAGATTTAAAGAGCAGACATGACCTGCTAAAGGGTCCTAATGGTCCTCTAAAGATTAGGCCAGTTTTCAATAACAGCATGCGTCAACAAATGGGTTGTAATCGGAGAACGATTGGTATATATGATTTTGGCACTTTGGTTTTTGTATGAGAAGGATCTAAATATACATAGTGAAGACTGAAGAAGAACAAGAAGAAGAATCTAGTGGGAATCAATTTAGAGAACCTATAAAGCTGCACAAACTGTTAAGAATGGAGATATCTAACCTTTAATGGGGTACCTTTGGACTCTTTTATTATGGAAACGGCAAAGATTGTCTTTGAATCATTTATAACTTTGGCTTCGGTTAATTGTAAGTGACAACTGAATTCCCTACCACCATTAATTTGATTCACACCTTTCACAAAAGCAAAAATATTTAATATATACAAAATTAAATTATTTTTTGTTACATAAAAGACAAATAAGGGAAAAAGGTAAAGCTGGCAATCGAGTCGGCCTGTTCCAGCCTAGTCAAGTCAAGTCCAATTGGGTCAGTGACATAATCAGGTTGATTCGGGCTGGTCCGGATTTAAATTGGGCTGACATATTGCTACCCCAACCCAGCCCATCGAACTATCGGGCTGGCCCAATATAAATATAATTATCAATAATTTTTATTTAAATATAATTATAATTTTTTTATACTTAAAATATTAAAATAATAAATGAAATATGATATATATATATATATATATATTATATATATATATATATATAGTTAATGTTGTTGTTTTATATATTCAATTGTAATTTTTTAATTTTAATTTATTTAAT
>JASKGM010062350.1:0-17618 GCA_034509205.1 Ceratonia siliqua
TATATACTTATCTAGTTTAGCACTTCAGCCTGTTTGAGTTGACTGGTGAAAAGCATGAGACATCTATTTGTTTTCTTTACATTTGATAAACACTTCTTGGATCAGGTTCTCCTACTGTTTTGTATCCCTAGCAGTAGCTGGAATTCGCAATAGAGACAGATAACAACACTGAATAGTAGGGGATTTAAATTGAGTTAATTAATTTTCTGGTGTTTCTAAAAGTATTTTTACGGTGCATCGAGAGAAGTCTTTTTGGCTGATCTGGTGTAGTAGTACTTGGTGACCGGCAAAGCCCCAATATCAATCTTACTCAACTTCCCTATTTTGGAAAAAATATAAAGTAGTAGGATAGTAGGATAGTAGGATACTTCAAGAGATCTTTAACCTTCTTTGTAAGGTAATTTGAGCTGCGTTGAGCTTCCTTGATTTAACAGTGAGTTGAGAGGAACATACTTACATACTTTATTCATGAAATTCCACACCTTAAATAGCCTTCAAGGCCTTACAATTGAAAAGTAATAAACCACTCAATAAAACAAAAGCATGAATGCTGCTGAAATCAAGCTATTCCCAAACCACTCAATTAATCTAATGGATCCTTGCTAATTATTCACTGCCCATATTGATGTTCTCCTAATTATTATGATTTCCTACCATAATTAGGAACCTCACCAGTTTAGTCAGCAAACAGAGCTTAAGTTCAAACAAACACCATAAAGATGCTTCCAGGAATTCCAGTTACTGATATATAATCCAACTGGCATAGTTTCAAACAGAAAAGCTCACCAAATCCACAGACTGAAACTAAAAGCTAGCAGATACAATTTTCAAATAAAAAATCCACAGACAGAGTAATTAAATAGCAGAAAAGCTCACCAAAACTCCTTGTGGTAAAGCTGAATGCTGAGATATAGTCAAGTCCCAGTCCGCTAACTAAGTTTCAGAAAGACAATTTCCATACACTGAAAAGACAGAGATATGGAGTCAATAAACAGTCTTCAACGCTGTGGTGGGGGATAAACAGTCTCTAAGATTCAAAAAATTTTACATAACTCAGAATTTAGACTTAAAAATTTGAAATCCATCCGATTCAGATATATATTGGAATTCAAACATAGATGGGTAGTTTAGAAGAGGAGAAAAAAGGGGAAACCGTGGGGATGTGGGAACACCAACCTAGCAAGAATGAAAGAGGTGTTCTAGTACTAGAAAACCCACAAAACGACGAGCACTTACCAGAAAGACAAGGGATCGGCAGCCGAGGAGAATGCACGAGCAGCAGAGATGGTGAGCGAGAGAGAAAAGCCTGTGAATCAACGAAGGCGACCACCGGCCCCTGTTTTCATTATAATTACCAGATTGCCACTGTGTTTTCAAACCTGTTTTCATTATAATTACCGGACTGCCACCGTGTTTTCAAACTTCTGTTTTCAATTTCGAAAATTTTCAATAGGAAAACTTGAAAACATTTTTTTGCTGTTTTCATGTTTTCAGGAAATTTTAAACACGTTTTTAAAAAAAATTTTCCTAAAAGTTAAACCAAATACGTTTTCAGTCCTGTTTTCTATTTTCAGTGAAAATGAAAACAGAAAATAGGGGAACCAAACACACCCTTACATTTTCACGTTTGGTACAGATGCTGTTTTCTTGGGAAAGTAGGTGATATTGACAAAAATACCCCTATATAGAAATTGTTAAAAAAATGAATAAATTTATATTATATGCTACAAATAATATAATTTATAAACTAAAAATGAATAAATTATAAGAAATTTATATTTTAAGTAAGATACATTACTTGAAATATCAAAGGCTACCCGAAGAAAAGAGTAAAGCTAGAAAGATAAAAAAAAAAGAGTTGCAAAATACTACCTTGAAGAAAATAGATTATACAAAAAACCATTCCTAACCTCAACGCTACGATGCCTAAATCTTACTAAACTGAATATGTGTTGAGAACTACATGAGGGGATATGTAGAAGTCACATAGTAGCAAGAGCTCTAAGTAGAAAGACAAAGAAATCCGAATATTTTTAGCCAACACCATGGAAGACGCAAAAGAGCTAGTAAAAACATGCCTCAATGCCAACAAAATTCACATTTCATTCATACGACAACAACAAAGCTTAATTCATTTACATATGCTTGACCCATTATTATATGGGGAATATAAATTCTCTGACCTTTCCCAGTAGCAATAGGGTATAGCATATTTCTAATCGTTGGGTATCGATTATGTTATCAAATGGATAGAATCAAAGCTGCTCGCAACTATAATGACAAACAAAGCAAAGAAATTTGTTTAGATATACATAGTATGCAAGTTGAAGAGTTTTGGAATACCATACACAATCATCACTGACAATGGCACACACAATTCATCTCTCACACCTTTGAAACTTCTGTCAAGAGCTCGGAGTTAGCATAAAATAAGCTCAGTAAAGCACTCAACTACAAATTGTCAAACAGAATCATACTGGAAGGCCTTAAAAAAAGCTAAGGACTACAAAAGAAAATTAGACAAAGGAGCTCAATTTAGTACTATGATCTTACAGGGTTGGTGTCAGCAGAAGAAAATAGATTATACAAAAAACCTATAGAAGAAACGCCCACTAAAGTAATACAATGTAAAAAGCAATAAAATAATAATGAGAAAAGAGCTGGTACCAGAAGAAAAAAGAGAAATAACACGTATTAGGATGGCTACATACAATTAGAATGCCAGAAGTTTGCGAAAATTTAGAAGATAGAAACTATCACAATCCATAACCTGGAATTGTTTAAACATTAACTAACCTGGTTCTTCTTTTACTAAACTTCTCCTGCTACTCCTTCAGCTCAACTAGGACTATACGAACTGAAACCTAATTTCCATTTGAAATTGGAGCACCAAAGTGAATAAATCAAAGAAGGATCGAAAGGCAAAGGCAATGAATAAATCAAAGAAATTGAAGATCGTAGAGCAAAGGAGACATACCTGAAACTTCGACGGCCAGCAAAAACCCCCACAACCAGCAGAAAATCCGACCAGAAACAGAGGATGACATTGAACGATGAGGAACGGCGATATTAACAGGTTGAAGGTGTGCCTATTTAGGGTTATTTGGGGAGGGTATATGAGTCTTTTTCAATTCTAACAAATTTTCCCATGGGGTGGGAAACTAAGAATCTTACCCCTCTTCATAGGAAAAATTTGGTGGGAATTTTGTTCAAAAACTGCTCTCAGGAATCCTAAATTCCTGAGAATTTTTTTTTCCTGTGTACCAAACATGGGAAACTAAGGGGCTGTTTGGAACGATTTTTGTTTTATTGTTTTTTAAAATAGTTCTTGAAAACAACTCTAAAAAATATTTTTATAGAACAAAAAAATAAAAAAATTATTTGGGTAAATATATTTTTTATCAGTTGTTTTTCGTGTTTTTTAAAAAACAAATTATAAAAACAAGCCAAAACACAAAAAAATTATTTTTGTTTTTTATTTTCTAGTTACTGTTTTCGAAAACAGTTTTTAAAAACAACTAATGAAAACAGTTACCCAAATGAGTTTTTTTGTTCTTGTAAAATAAAAAAATAACCAAACAGGCTGTAAGTTTCCCAATTAGTAATTTCTAAAAAATTTAAAAAAAACCTAATACCAAACACTCCCTAAGTGTGTTGTATTATAAGAAAGCAAGGTGGAGTAGAGGAGGGCCCATATATTATACTTATACAATGCAATGACTTAGTTAATAATTAATAGTTTCACAATTATATATTTTTGATATATACATAAAATATTAATATAAGTTTTATAAAATATATATATTTATGTAAATTTACATAAAATATTCTTAACAGTGGTAAAATATACACAATGAAGACGAGGGGGAAAAGGAATGAAAGGATGACATATTGTTATAGATTCTCTCATAAAGCGAATAATTCCAAGTTTCAGACTTTCAGTGATCAATGCAAAGCGAAAAACGATTAGAGCTAAAAATGCATGAGAAATGAACACTCTTTTCCTAAAAGATGGAGAGAAAAACTACCTCGGTAGTTCGTTTTGCTTAATAATTTAATAATAAAATATTGTTCTCAACAACACATCAAGTGGACGTGCCGGAGTGGTTATCGGGCATGACTAGAAATCATGTGGGCTCTGCCCGCGCAGGTTCGAATCCTGCCGTCCACGCTTTGCCTTTTGTAGTCGTTCCAGCTTAGTTTTCTCTTTCTTTTACCCTCATTCAATTTGAAATATAAACGGGAAATAAAGAAGTCACTCTCTTCTCCAGTTCTTCCTTTCCTACCGGACTAGGGTTCTTACAATCTATCCTGAATTCTGATTCACTTTCTAACAATTATGTTGGCTAAATGGCGAACGAAGCTCAGGGCTCTGCTGTAGTGGGTCCTTATCCAACTATTGGGGACTCTCACTCTTCCCCTGAACATCTGGTGTGCTACCCGAACCTTCGAAGCCGTACAAGAGGATCTTGAAGCCATACACAACCACCTGCGATCAATGGTACTTCCACTTAACTTAGAACTTTCTTGCGTTTTTTAATATACTCCATTAAGCTCATTTTTAATGTTTTAATTGTTACATGATTTCGGAATTTATTCATTAAAATTTGCTTATTAGTTTTGGGTGTCAATAAACTTTGCGCCTGTAATGTTGCCGGGTATTTTCAAGCTAAGGGTAGCGTTTTGATGTTTGAGGAAATCCCGATAAAATGTGAAGTGTGGATACCGCGAGTTTTCTTAACTGGGTTTTTTCAGTTTATGAAGTTTGTGAAAGACATGTTCGTCCCTGCTTGCTTGGAAATCGAAGGAACAGAAAATACACAGAACTTTTGAAAGGGCAGCATTCAGATGTTTGAGGAAATGCCAAAACATGTTCAATATGTATAATGTGAGAATTTTATAATTGGGTTTTCTGAGGTAGTGAATTAGATTAACGCAATGTCGTTTCACGTTGCTAGGAAATCAAAGGAAAATAATACAGAACACTTGAGATCGTTTAATTTAGGTGGACACCGTAAAAAGTCGGTGAGATTTTTTTTCCAGAGACCCCTTTTCTAGGTCATGGTGAGTACTTGGACTCAATGAACTTTATGCTTTTAGGTTCATGGAGAACTAAATTGACGAAAATTTTCATCCTTGAGTTTATCTCGCCTTTTATGATTCACTATTAGTTTTAGATTGTTATATAGTTTAATGAACTAACCAAACCAAGTTTGCCAAATTTACAACATTGCTGCTCTCTCTCTCTGCGTAAATGTTTGTATGTATGAGGCAGTGAATGTATCTGCATTTTAGGATTTTGTCCTTGTACTGGACAAGAGGCCTCATTATTCACATATTTCTATTCATCTGTCATGATTCGTGAACACCAGAATAGTCTTCCTTATTGCTGATAAAATCATCCTTCTATTTCATCTCCTTAAATTTTGTTCTAACACCTGGCTGATTGCACATAACACGAGAAAATAAATATGGTTAATCTTTTACCCATTTAACAGTATAATAATCATGTGGAAGGAACAAATGCTTCTCTTTACAATATTAAGGTCATCCAGTGAAATAGAACTGGGGTTGATTCTGGAAAGGGGGAACGGCTTCTCTCTTTTATGGCTTTCTGCCGAATTTGAGAGTGACAGTTGTTTAATAGACTTAATTTCAGGTTTTAACTTTTTGAAGAATACACAGATGGGGAAAAAATATGGAATTTAAAATTAAATTTTCATTGTTTGCTTTACTTTTCTCTGTGCAAACTGGGGAGGTTGGAGAAGGAAACTGATTATCAATCATAGGAAATTGAATGAATGTAGCATTGCAACAATAGTTTCCATTTAAGCCTCATGATTTTACAGGCCTTGCAACATCCCAATAAACTTCTGGAGCAGGCAAAGTCCATATTAGATGATGACCCAGGACTATTCAACTCTGAAATTTTGGGACATCCAGCATCTAATGAGAGGAATGATGTTGCTGAAGAGGCTAAAGATTATCCCCGAGAACGAAGGCTGGCCCTAGGCCACAAGCGTGCACGTTTCTCTTTGAAGCCAAATAAAAAGTAAAGCTTATTATCAACCTTCTCTCTCTTTCTCATCTTATGTTTCCTTCCCCGCACTGCTTTTTGTTTCTTGCAAAAGAATTAGTTTCTACATAGACTAACTATAGATTGCATATGTGTTTCTCATGTATTTATATAACAGTCATCCTACTGAGATTTTGAAGCCAAATCTGGACATTGATAATCTGAAAGATCCAGAGGAATTCTTCATGGCCTATGAACGGTTAGAAAGTAAGGCGCGTATTATTTCCCTTCCTGAATATACAGTGGATGGTATTTCTAAAGCTTGTTCTTATTGGAATTATAATTGATGCATAGATGCAAAAAGAGAAATACAGAAGCAGATGGTTGGTGCATCGTTTGAGCCGAACGAGCACAATACTTCCACTAAGGCAAGGCAACGTCGACCGGGTCTCCTGGGAAATAATCAGCGGTACCATTAGAATACTTAAATAATCAGTCTCCCTTACTTTCTTTACGGTGCATCATGTATGACATTCTTTATTATGTTGTTAACATGGCCTTAATATCATACGAGTCAGGAGGTTAGTCAGATACAAGCATCGGTATTCAATGGAAACTTCTGACAATAATGATAATGTTCCATCCTCTCAAGAGACATTTGAATCAGACAGTCTTGGTCCTTTTGGTGAGAACACAGACAAAACCGGGGCTCATCTTGCATCACTGGAAAGTGAACTAGCTGGTCAGTAACTGCTACTTTATGGAATAAAATGGGCAGTTATCATCTCTCTCAGTACACATTTTTCTGTCACTCATCTTACCTTATACATTTTAATATCAGTGTCCTTTTCCTCTCTCTTATTTTATACTTTCAAACTTCCCTACTTCATTTTGGACCTTTCTAATGAAGAATTTTGTAGCAGATTCAGCTGCCATGGAAGAAAACAAGATTAATGACATATTGGATAAATTGCTACATAGAAGTTGTGAGGATCTAGACAGGGATGGAGCAATCACTCTTTTGCAGGAAAGCCTACAGATCAGACCCATTTTCTTAGAGAAATTAACCATTCCAGACTTGCCAGATAACCGAGTGACTGATTTGAAGTCTTTTGGAGGAAACTTGTCAAAGCCAAGGAGCTCTTTATACAACATAGCTAATTTGTTGAAAGAGATGAGTAATACAACTCCTGTGAAGCTTAGACAGGATGTAGGAAGCCCTGTGCAGCAATTAGCTTCACCCACCCCACCAAAAAGTCCATTTGCTCCCTTGTCAACATTACAGAAGCGCATTTCACAGTCAAAGCCTTCAGTTGATCCATTTTCATCTCTCGATATTGATAATTTGTTCACAAGACACTCTTCTTTAATTGATATGGTAAACCAGGAACTCAATGTTGTTAATTCAGGAAAGTCAGCACCCTTATTCAAAGATGTTGTTGCAGTTAGCAGGACAAGTTTAGTTGAGGATGGTGTCAAGAAATGTAACGGTAGTTCTGGAAAATCCAAGGAAGATAATCCTGGAAAGACATCAAATCAAATGAATGCGTTGTTAACCAAAAATGTTATTGCAGTCCGTAATACAAGTACAGTTGAGGAGACCAGAAATTGTGCCAGCACTTCTGGAAAGTCCAAGGAAGATAATGCAAGGGAACTTGGTTTTGATACTAATCTTGGCTTAAATGAATCTCATGTTGACATGGATGTGGATATTGGAGGCAGTGGTATGGGTGACAGGGTTTTGGTTGATACAGTAAGCAGGCCAAATTTTGAGGCAAATGGTCCTTGTCAATTTAAGGACAAAGTGTGTTTTCCTTTGGGTGCTTTTAGTTTTATCATCTTATGTGGTTGTAAATGTTTTAAATCTGAATTATCTATTGTATTGTGACAAAGTACAGGCAGAAAATATGCAGGAAGCAGTGGCTTCTGTTCCAGCAGATGATCCGGATCTTAACTTGGTGAATCCCCTAGGTATGGATATATTCTTCAGTTTCTGAGATACAGCACCATGCAAATAACCTAAAGCTGAATGCCTAAGTTGATACTAATTGGTTCATCTCATTAATGGCTGAATTGGATGGTTTGATCATTGAGAAATTTGCTAACGCGTTGCTTTAGGCAAGGTAAATGACTGCAACAAGGTAATAGAGGAATATTCTACATATGGGAAAAATTACCATCAAAGCATCATGAGTTTACTTGTTTTACTTGGCTATGCTCTTCACCAACTAGTTTTTGTCTGATTTCACAATAAAACCATAATGTGGGAAACCTAAGTGGCATGCAAATTAGATTATAGATCTGTAACCAGCTAATCATGGATGACCCTGAGTCATCTATTTGATGCTTGGCTGCTATAATTGTATGCTAGGCATGATATTTGACTAAGTGTTCACAATATCGTGCTGAGTAATAATATTCATACACCACTTTTTCTTATACCACTCTTACACCTACTCTCACATATATTATTTTATTATCATCTATCATCTACCATCATCTATCATCATTATTATTTTATAATATATCAATGGTTAAAAGTGAGGTAAAAAAAAAATGGTGTATATGTATTATTTTTGTATCATGCTATAGTCATCCGATTAATTACTTCAAAATGCTTTGTACATTTACCTTTTGGCAGCTGGGTAGAGCAAATTAGTTTTCATAAAGCCTGAACTTAATTGATCCTTCACAAGTAAGGAAAAAATATCTAATACAAGTTATTTCCAAATTCTGTGTTTTTTATGGTTTTTAATGATGCGTGACTTCATTCAGTAGTTGCCAATTTACTATCACTGCATTGTCTGTTGGTTCAGTTTTAGCAATGCAAATATGTTGGAATGGGAGTTTTTTCTTAACTTATCTATGTAAGCAACAGGCCATTTATTTATAATCAAGCTAGTCTTGGAAGTTATACTTGCTCAGAAAAAGTATTTCTCTGCTCAATGTCAAGTTCCATCTGCATTACAGACGAAGTAAAATATAAGGGCAATTATTTATGTCTTAAAACCACTTTCATGCATAGGGCTAGTTCTTTCCTTGTAACATCCTTTAGCTTAGGTGATGCCTTTTTTGGCTATAAGGCTATGCAGAGAATGTAGCAGAGCAGATTCTTTGCATGCATCAGTCCTTCTGACCTGAATATTATGATCCCAGTGTCCTATTTGATATCAAGTCCCTCCTGATGGTGTATCCTTTTGGCTCAATCGTTAATAAATAGGATATCACTGCCTGCCATTGACTCTAAATGTGGTGATTTAGTAGATAGAAAACAATAGAGAGTTTCATGAACTTGCTACATGTTATAACTTGTACAAGAATATAGTGAAACCCCCAGATAAGTTTCCTTTCAATATAAAAGTTGGGAAAGAATCTGGTTTAAAGTTAGCGTTTATGCTCCTTTGATTGTATCAACTCTGTTGTGACATTTATTAGCAGATCAGTCAAGTCCTGCTAGGTCTCAAGCCAATGCTATGGATGAATGCAACAGAACATCCGATGATGATGCAGAACAGTGTTTACAGGTTACTAGCTTCATAGAATTTTTTTTCCTTTTTGCTCAATCTTTTATCTACTTGCATCTTTTTTCAATAACTCGAGCATTTTATCATGTACCAGCATGTTTGGATAAGGAACATTATTGAACAGTTGCACTCATACTAGAAGGAATCAATTGCAAAAAAAAAAAATTTGCTGGGTGCCTTAGTACTTCGCTGAGTGCTTTTAGTAAAAGTTTATACAAGAAAGGACAAAATTTAAGGGGAACAAGAAAACAACAACAAAAAATCTTTTTTATGGCTTGCTGCTTTTAGAATTAAGTTTTTTTGTCTCAAGGTACAGGAGAAGATCAAAGCTTCCAATGTGTCAGTTAATGAACAAAGGAAAGACAAATTACATTCACGGAGAGAACATAAGGATAAAGGACTTTCTCGAAGTCAGAGCCTTGCAGGTTTGAGCTCTTACATTGATCACATCCATTACCTTATAAAATTCTTTGTTACTTCGTTGAAGTAATGCTTTTATGTTCAGCTGCTGGTATGTCTTGGAAGTCTGGGGTAAGGCGAAGCACCAGAATCAAGACAAGGCCTTTGGAATACTGGAAAGGGGAAAGACTGTTGTATGGTCGCGTACATAAGAGTGAGTGTAATCATAATGCTTTATCGTGGACATGCACATGGTGAATCTAGAAATTGTGGCCTCACCCTTTATGTTTTAAGGGGCAAGTTGCCACTAGACTTTATATCATTTGCTAAACCATGGCTATTATTCACACAACTGTTTGCTCACTACTTTATCACCTGTTCTACGCCTTTCTATGCTTGTTAGTAACACCTATTATTTTTTGTTGATCTGTTAAGCTACAAGGGAAGATTAACTTTGACTTTTTGAAAGTTATCAAAATAGAGTCAATAACACGTGTTCCTAACTATAGTGGAGGCCGATGGATAAATCGTAAAAGGATCTTGCAGCTATAGGTACAAGCTGAAAGTTGATTTGGCTTGATCTGTATATGTAGAGTATCAATTGCATTTGCTGCAACCAAGCCTAGAATGGCAAGATTATGTCATGAAAACTTTAAGAAAACAGATAAATCTTTGCCATGCCACCTCTAAAGTTTTAGTTGTTTAGGTTGCAACAGTGATGAAATTATCACAAAATAAAATTGATCTGTGCAGGTTTGGCTACTGTCATCGGGGTGAAGTACATGTCTCCAGGAAGCGCTGATGGTAAACCGACTATGAAGGTGAAATCTTATGTTGCAGATAAATACAAAGATCTTTTGGAGCTGGCTTCTCAATATTGAAAATAAAATTAGCTCTGCCAAATTATTTTCTTTATGCCAAACCTACCATGTCTCTTGAAATGACTAGTTATGGAACTTCGATGGTTAACAATGATGCGCATGTTATCTATTCCCCTTTGTGAATTGTCATAGTTGGGGTGCGAAAGGTTTTTATTTTCTGTTCCTTTCTTTGTTAATGGATTGTAGGGCATTATCATCTTACTTTTCTAGAAGCCAAGTGGAGTTTTTGTCTACCCAAAAGAGGAAAAGGCCACGTTCCTTATTTAAGAAAGTGAGTATACTGTACTGGGTGGCCCCTTTTTCCTCCAGTTGTCTGGTGATATTTTCGTTCTTTCCTCAAATGCACAACTCTGTAAAGATGTGCATTCAGCCGTTGGGCAATAAATCTGAATGTTTTTTTTCAGGTACTTTATATCTTACTCGTATCACATATGAGCAGCATTTGATTTTTAATTTTTATCTTAAAAAAAAATTTTAAAAATCTAATAATGCGTAATTCGGAGAGATAGGAAGATTTGCAATGAACCAAGGGATCCAATATGGAAGAAAGGGAAATCCCGAGAGTTGGAGAGAAAACAATTGAAAATTTTGTATTGACTTGGAAAGTGATGTTACAACTTACAACTCAGACCAATGAACTTTTAATGGCCTTTACCCATCATACTGACTCTAAAGGCATCAAGTGCTTGACACTAATTCAATTAACAACCATAACAATCCAACTAATGCAAAACCAACTTTAACTACTTCTAGCAGCTATATTACCAAATATTGTAACAGAATCTAAACAAATTAAAAAGAATAAATTTTTTTCTTACTTTTACTTTTTCTTTTGTTTTTTTTTAATTTTTTAAATGTGTTATAAAATCTTTTTAATTTTTAAAATTTTTTAAAATTATTTCTTAATATAAAATATAAAAAATCAAAAACTATTCATGGGTAAAATAAAAATTATTTTTTTCAGAGTGTTTAATGGGATATTAAATTCTTAATTAGTGATAGAATACTATTCATTTTTTCTTTTTATATAAAAATGAAAAGAAACAAAAGTGAATAGTATTCTGGTAATAATCCATAATTTGGTGCTCATGAAACCATATAAGAATGTAATGGGACATCAAACAATAAATTACTTTTTTTTTCTTCTGCATATATCCTATTTTACCCCAATTTTAAACTTGTTTAATCTTACGTGGGTGATTAGCATTGGAACTAGATGAAAGTTAACTTAGCTTTTACAAGAATGTAGATATTTGACATAGAATAACATTATTTCTGAAAGATTCAAACACAACATGTGGTGGGATTGATTCTGCTGTCTGCTTGGTAGAAACCAGCAAACTAAAATATGAAATGTTTATCACCAACAAATTTACTAATTTTGTGGAAAAAAAAATTTTATTGACCATAAAAAACAAAAGCAAATGAAATTGCTGGGATGCTGTCTTAGAAGTTAGAAAAGTCACAGTTCATAGGGCCAATAAAGAAGAATCTTAGAGGGATATTGATTTCTTATTTTGGTTTGGTTTTAGCAAATAAATATTCAGAGTTGACATTGAATATGCTTATAAAATCAAATGACCCCATAACGATTCTAGAACAATTACTAATCAAACTTTGATAAAATAACAAATTCTGCAGAATCTTCTGTGTTGTTCTGAATTTATCAAGTCAAGGCACGCTTTTACCCACATTACTAGAAGTCAGAATAGCTTTGCCCATGCGTCAGGTATACTGTTTAATTCCCTTCAGACCAGAAACCATGAAGATTGAATTTCGAGGTTGGGAAGTCCAAGGATTGCTTAATTTTCTTTCTCTAGAAATCTGTAGCCTGACCTTAGCCGGAACCTCTTTAGGTCTTCTATTTTTATTTTAAGAACTCTTACTTTTGAAGGATGATTGGGATCCAGTCCTATTTCATTTGAGTTTAGGAAAAACGATGGGTTTTTTTCTTTCTTTGGGAAGTGTAGCTATTTATTTATATTTAAATAATCATAATATTTAATTATATATAATAAAAAATAAATTATATATAATTAAATTGTGATTATTTAAAAATAATTAAAAAACGAATTAAATTTATTTCTTATTCTAATATCATTTCGCACTAGTAATAGCAATATAACTTTGATTTCATACAATTTAATTTAATATTAAACAAATTTATATATTGAACTTTTAATTTTATATATATATATATATATATATATATATATATATTACAGTCATTTTGGTTAAGATTTTAAAACATATTTGTGTTCTCTAATTTTAATTTATATTAAGATTTTATAAACTATATTTAAATTTTTTTAATTTTAAAATATTTACATAACTTCTCTTTTTATAAAATTTAAAAATATTAACTTGAGTTTTTGATAATTTGTAATACATTAAATTAGATTTACTCTAAGTTTTTTTAAAACATTTAATATAAGCTTTTTTAATAATGTTATATCAAACATATAATAAAATAATTAATAGGTAAATAAGTTATATTAATCTCAATGCTTATTAAGGGAATATTAAATAAAAACTCACCGACATGAATTGGATAAAATATTAAAAATCTCTTCCATCAAGAAATCGATCCTATTATATTAATTGGCTCTAAGTTTCATTCATTTATTTATATGAAACTCTAAATGGGGATAACGAATAAAAAAGTGCCACAAACTCATTAAGCATGCATGACCCATGACCCATGAGACTTAGAATTAGTATTATATTTTGAACTATGATAGCCCTCTCTTCACAACTAGCATTCAATACTATAATTGATAGATAGAATTTTAATCTCTTATTAAAAGTTAGATTTAAACTCTCGATATTAAAATCAACTAGTGTCTTATTGTAATAAATCATGATTTTATTTTTTTATTAATAAATAATATTTCAACATCATAGTAGAAGTGAGAATTTGAATGCTAAACATTGAAGTCATTAACATATAGTATTAAAAAAATTTAAATTCAATTATATTACATTTTGATAATATGACTAATGTTTTACAAATCGTGATCATTTATTTATTTTTAAACAATTACAATTTAATTATATATTAATAATTTAAAAATAAGTAAAATTATAATTTAACATAGTTGAATTCAAATTTATATTAAAAAACTAAGATCTTACTTATTGATATGATTATTAGCTAGATATATTTTTTTATTTATAAGGGCAGTAATATGCTAATATTATTAAACCCCATTGCCCTTTAGGATAATATTAATTAATCACTAATTTTAGTCCTGCCAACTGTGTATTAAGTACTAGCCTCTCAAGCCTTAGTTAAGTGGGAGTGTGTGACATGTTAGGGAGTAATAAAAATATAAAATATGACAAAATTAATTATTAATACGACCCATGTGCACCTACATCAACGTGTATAAAAGCAATGTCGGTGAAAGAATCAGACTATTTATATGAACAAATACAAACATTTAAAATTAAATTTAATAAATAAACAACATATAGCATCGGTTTTTTATTTTTAAAATTAAAAATTGGATTTCATATCCATATATTCAATCCCTATCTGACATTCAACACTTAATCAGAGATGCTCACAAATTTTTGTATTATTTTAAGAGATTAATAAATTTTATAACAATGCATGGTGTATAATTAGTATTTTTTACAAACAAAATATAATAATTGTATTTGAATTAAGATAAGTTTATTTTTTTTAAAAAAAATAGGTCTTTGTTAAGTTTTTAATATTAGATAGCAAAGATATTTTTTTAGTTTGTGTGAATAATTTATATAAAAAAATGAATTAATTGAAAATGCGTATTAATCTGAACATAACATTTTTAATATAAATTTAAATAGAATTATTTTAAAAAATTAGTAACTTAAAATTGTATTTTTCTAAGCACAGCCTATGGTGCTTCTAGAATAATGATCGAAACGATAATGACACGGAGATTTTTATTTTGGGGATAACGAATTTATTTATGTTCAGTTTATTTAGACTTATTTTAAGAATAAATTATTTATTTTAAAAAATAAATTATTTTAATAAAAATATATCTATTTGTTTGAACTTATAGAAAACGGATAAGTTAATGAAAATGGAGAAAACCTTCTTATAAGAAAAGTTAAAATTTTGCTGATAAGGAGAAAAATAAGAAGAAAGAGAAACCTTCATTTTTAAAATTGTTCATCCTACTTCAAAAGCCCTTCTAAATTATTGTATCCAAACATAAAATAATTTTTTCTTAAAAAAAAAATCATTATTCTTACAGAAAAAAGAGAAAATTCCTTTTCTGGTAAGTCCAAACAAACAACCCCTTAAAATAGGTTTTATAATTTATAAATTTTATTTATTTATTTGTTTAATTTTTAATTTTTTTATAATTTTTATTTTAAGAAATAAGTTAAATGAATTTAAAAAATAATAAAATAATTAATTTTCTTATTTTATTTTTTAAATTATTGTATTATACAAAATTCTTAAATTTTTTTTAACTTATTTTTTTAAAAAATTATAAAAAACTAAAAAATTAAAAACCCACTAGCAGCCAGCAGGTAGTCATTATCATTTATTTTTAAAGCTCAAAGCATATGGTGCTTCTAGAAGATTGATCATAACAGATCTCATCATAGCATCTTTAGAGCAAGTGCAGCCAAGGGGGCCCAGACAGCACAGCAGAGCGACTGATGCTTTATCTTTAAGAATTTGAGTTTTTTATTATTAATATTTGATACATTTTATAATTAATTAACTAATTAAATTTCAATCAAATATAAAATATAAAAAATTCAAATTTTGAAAAGTTTAATTTTTTTTAAATATTTAAAAAAGAAAAACAAACAAAAGAATAAAATCTTGTTTAAATTGATTTATTTTGAGAATAAATATTTTTTTAAAAAAAATTAAAATTTTTTATTTTTAAAAAAATTTAATAGATAAAAAAGTTATTTTATTTTTTTATTTAAAAATAATTCTTAATTATTGTTTATAAATATAAAATAACTTTTATTTTTAAAAAAATATTAATTTTAAAATAACAACATTAAATCTTTTTTCTACTAAATACAAACAAGGAGGATGCTAGTTTAAGAAAATGGTGTCAATTTGTTATGTTTTGTATTTTTTATCTCAATTTTTTTATTTTTTAACATTAATTAAATATTTACTATGTTATATATTTTTTAAAATTTTTTAAAATTTATTTTTTATATTTATGTGTATTATTTATCTATAATTTTTTTAACACTATTAATACATAAGTAAAAAATTTTAAAAATAATTAAAAAATTTTAAAAATTCTTAAAAAAATATATAATATAATAAATACTTAATTAATATTAAAAAATAAAAAAATTTAAGATAAAAAATATAAAATATAACAAAACAATATTACCAAAAATAAAATAACATGAAAAAGAAATAAGAGAGGTAATGGAAGATAGAATTTTGCTACAAACAAACATCTTCAAAACAAAATTCCATCACGGCAACACTCACCGTCACCGTGACAGCTACTGCCACTTCACATCGTGCGACACGTGCTTGGACCATTCCTTCCTTCCCCGGTCCCCCAATTGGCCCTACTTGAAACTCACGCTACTTTCTCCCAACACACAAAGAAATATTAGTATGTATATGCTAATATATGTATACTAATTTATTTTTTAAATTAAAATTTAATTATTTATTCTCTTAAAAATTTAAAATTTTAATTACTTATTATTTTTTAAAAATAATATTTTAACAGATAATATATGAATATTAATGATAAATTTAATTTAATAATATAACCTTCAAATACGTATATATTAATTTAAAATATTATTTTTGCATTAGATAACAATATAAAGTTAGAAAAGTATGAAGGTTGGAACATGCAAAAGTTATCTAACACTTAATATGTTACTTAAACTATTATTCTTGAATACTTGTTAATATTTAAAAGTTTGAATTTTTAATTATTTTATTTAAATTTATTAAATATTTGAATAATTAAATATACTAAAAAATAAGTAGTATTATAAAATTATCAAAATATAAGAAAAGAATAAATATCATGTAATGCCTCATAATTATAAAAAAAAATCAAATTTTTTGTTATTATTCCTTTAAATTCCCCACGAGGCTTTCTCCCCCCCTCTTTGAATTTCCGCCACCACTCAGTTCTTCCTCTTCCTCTCCCATGCGAGTTTGCCTCCCTCGACTGGGCTCACTGTCGCCGGCCATCCGGTGCCCAGCCACCAGCGAGCAACCCACTCCCAGCCGACCACGGTTCCTGCCTAATCTCACCGGCGCAATTACTTCCCCTCAACGCTTCGTGCAGGCCGCTGCGTTTGGGTGGAAAGCCACCGTCGTTTCCGTGAAGGACGCCGGGAACGAACACCCACCGCCGTCTCTGACCGTCGTCTTGCTTCCACCCAGCCGCCGTTTACTCCTTCGCTCCGGCCAGCCACCGTGGTTGCACTTTCCTGGTGAGATCAGTGACTGAAGTAGAGTAAATTCCTGTTCTTTTCCCCATTAATTCCAGCCATCATATATATTCTCTGCCATCTAGATTACTGCTCTGGAATTCATAGTGTAATTAAGCAAACCAACTTTTCTGAATTAACGGAACCAATTAAATGTTCAGATTACAGGTGTTTTTCTTAAATAAAAAAAAATTTCAAACCATAAATGAGGTATTTAATTCAATTCTCAATTGTCAGCATCGTATGAGGTGGTCCCTTGGGAAACTTTAAACTCTGGGTGATTAACCTGCATTAGATAAATTAATAAATCCCACATACGTCCATTGTTGGTTGTGATGGTCATATAAGGGG
>JASKGM010062361.1:0-17617 GCA_034509205.1 Ceratonia siliqua
TTAAGATTAAGAAAGATAAAATTTAGTAGTTAACAAATTAGTAAAGGTTCTTTGTGGGAACGATAATTTTACTCATTTTATATTACTTGTCCCGATAGCGTACGCTTGCATTTGCATAGTAATAAAATTGCGAACAAGTTTTTGGCGCTGTTGCCGGGGATTGTTTTACTATTTTTGTTGATACTAGAACTAATTTCTCAATTCTAACTCAAACTCTTGTTGTCTTTATTATTTTCCTTTTTTTTATTTCTACTATTATTCTTATTTTTAATTTTTAGTTTAGTTTAGTTTATTTTATTTTTATTTATTATTATTATTTTTTTTTTATCTAGGTGTCTCAACCTGTTGCATGCGTAGTGCAAAAAGCAAGGACATTCTCCTTTTAATCCTGAGATTGAAAAGACGTTTAAAAGGAACAGAAAAGTAAGAGTCCTTACAATGGCAAGGAATCAACAACCTGATTTGGAACTGGTACCAGATGAGGATAGGGTTATTCAAGATTTTGCATTGCCTCCATTGGATGCAACTCAATCAAGTATTATCCGACCACCCATCAACACTAATAACTTTGAGATCAAACCAGCCATTATTCAGATGCTTCAAACATCATTACAGTTTGGGGGTTTATCACATGAGGATTGACATAAACACATTAAAACCTTCCTGGATATATGTGACACCTTCAAAAACAATAGAGTCTCCACTGAAGCCATCAGATTAACGCTTTTTCCATTTTCATTACGGGATAAAGCGAAAGATTGGCTAAACTCCCTATCAGTTGGATCTATCACCACATAGGAAGTTTTGGTTCAAAAGTTTTTGATCAAGCATTTTGCACCTACTAATAGAGCCAAATTAAGGACTGAGATCACCTCGTTCGAGCAGTTGGATCAAGAAACCTTGTATGAGGCTTGGAAAAGGTTCAAAAGCCTTTTAAAGAAATGTCTAAATCATGGTCAGCAAAAGTGGCTGCAGATAGAAATATTTTATAATGGGCTGAATGGTTACTTGAGATCCAACATAGATTCCACAGCAGGTGGTGCCCTTTTAGCCAAATCAGCAAATGAAGCTCATGCCTTATTTGAAGGAATGGCTGCAAATAACTACCAATGGCCTACTGAGAGGTCCATGACTAAGAAAATAGCTGGTATTCATGACGTTGATTCCAATACAGCTCTGGCAGCTCAAGTAGCTGCATTGACCAAGAAAATAGACTGTTTGGTAAGTCAGCCTGGGCAGAATTTGCTGGTTATCTGTGAGTTATGTGGGGGCCACCATTCCTATGAATAGTGCAGTATGAGTTCTGAGTCGATACAGTATGTGAGTAACTTCAACCAACAATAGAATAATCCCTACTCGAGTAACTATAATCCGGGATGGAGGAATCACCCAAACTTCTCATGGAGTAATAATCAGGGAACACAGCAAGTTGTGAAGTCACACCATCTCCCAGGCTTTCAACCCCCAGTAGGATCACATGTTCCAAATCAAGACAATAAGTCATCCCTGGAAGAAGCAATGATGCAATTGGCTAATAACACTAGTCAATTCATGACTGAGACTAGAACTCAACTTCAAGAAACAAGAACACAGTTACAGAGTCAGGGGTCATCCATCAGAAATCTCGAGATTCAGTTGGGTCAGTTAGCCGTTAACTTGAACAACAGACCATAGGGTACATTACCTAGTAATACAGAGATAAATCCTTGGAATGACCCCATTGAAAAGTGTAAAGCCATGACATTAAAGACCGGTAAGATCCTACCTTAGGTAGAGAGAAAATCAACATCTGCTCAAGAATATAGGGAAAAAGGTACTAAATTGGACGTGAGTGAAAATCAAGAGATTGGCAATCAGTTTAAGGTTAAATCTGATGAGAAAATCATAGTTGAGCCACCACCACCTCCTTTCCCTCAAAGAATTCAGAAGAAGAAAATGGATGCTCAGTTTGCCAAATTTGCATATGTATTTAAGAAGTTGCACATAAACATTCCTTTTGCTGACACCTTGGCACAGATGCCCATTTATGTGAAGTTTATGAAGGATATATTGTCCAATAAGCAATTGGAAGATTTTGAGACAGTAGCCTTGACGGAAGAATGTAATGCCGTTCTCCAGAAGAAATGACCCCTGAAGCTTAAGGACCCAGGAAGCTTCACAATACCATGTACTATTGGTGACAAATTCTTTAGCAGGGCACTGTGTGATTTGGGGGCAAGTATAAATCTGATGCCCCTGTCTATCTACAAAAACTTAGGGATGACTGAAGTAAAGCCGATTAATGTTACCCTACAGTTGGCAGACAGATCACTCACATACCCAAAAAGAATTGTTGAAGATATTTTGGTAAAGTTAGACAAGTTTATATTCCCACCAGACTTCATAATTCTGGATATGGATGAAGACAGAGAAGTTCCTATAATTCTAGGACGACCCTTTTTGGCAACTGGAAGGACACTGATAGACGTTCCGAAGGGGGAACTAACCATGCAGGTTTTAGATCAGGAGGTGACATTTAAGGTGTGGAAAACCCTTAAATACCCACTCGAGTCAGATGAATGTTTTAGAGTTGAAATAATTGAGAACTGCATTAGTGAGGTATTTACTGATGAACACCCTAGTGACCCTTTGGAGGGTGCTATCATACACTCTTACAGTGTAATTGGATATGAATCTAGGGAGTGCTTACAGTTCCTGAATTCTGCACCACACTTTTGCTGGCTACAGGGGGGTTTCGAAGCGTTAGATGTCCCTATTGATAAGGAGTCTAAGCTTATGCCATCCATCGAGCTACCCCTTACATTAGAACTAAAACCCTTACAAGACCATCTGAGTTATGCATTTTTGCGAAACTCTTCTACACTACCTATAATTGTCTCTTCCACCTTAGATGAAAGACAGAGAGATAAACTATTAAAGGTGTTGAGAGAATATAAACAAGCTTTGGGATGGACAATAGCTGATATAAAGTGCATTAATCCTTCCATCTGTATGCGTAAAATTTTGTTTGAAGATAGTACAAAATCCAGCATTAAACATCAACGCCGGCTCAACCTAATTATGAAGGAAGTAATAAAAAAGGAGGTAATTAAGTGGCTAGATGCAGGAATAATATATCCCATTTCTGATAGTGCATGGGTCAGCCCTATACAGTGTGTACCTAAGAAGAGAGGTATCACTGTCGTGCCTAATGAGAAGAATGAGTTGATTCCGACTCGAACAGTTACTGGTTGGCGAGTATGCATGGATTATAGGAAGTTAAATAAAGCAACCCGGAAGGATCACTTCCCCCTTCCTTTTATTGACCAGATGTTGGATCGACTAGTTGGTCATGCTTTTTACTGCTTTCTAGATGGGTATTCAGGCTATAATCAGATTGCCATTGCACCAGAAGATCAAGAGAAAACTACCTTTACTTGTCCCTATGGTACCTTCGCATTCAGGAGAATGCCTTTCGAGTTGTGTAACGCACCAGCTACCTTCCAAAGATGTATGATGGCTATCTTCTCTGACATGGTCAAGAAGTTCATTGAGGTATTCATGGATGATTTTTCAGTTTTTGGAAGTACTTTTGATCACTGCCTAGACAATTTGGGATTGGTTCTCAAGAGATGTGTAGAAACCAACTTGGTACTTAACTGGGAAAAATGTCAATTCATGGTCCAAGAAGGCATTGTTCTGGGCCATAAAATATCAGAACAAGGCATAGAAGTTGATAAGGCAAAGATCTCCAGTTTTCAAAATTTACCTCCCCCGTCATCAGTGAAAGGCATTCAAAGTTTCATGGGGCATGTGGGGTTTTATAGACGTTTCATTAGAGACTTCTCCAAAATCTCTAAGCCACTATGCAATATGCTTGAGAAGAATGTTCAGTTTCACTTTGATGATGAATGCCTTAAGGCATTCCAGCTTCTTGAGGCGAAATTGATCTCGGCACCTATTATTGTAGCCTCCGACTGGCATATGCCATTTGAGTTAATGTGCGATGCCAGCGACTATGCTGTGGGGGTCGTTTTGGGCCAGCGTAAAGAGAAACTATTCCACACTATCTACTATGCAAGTAAAACTTTGAATGAGACCCAGATGAACTACACCACTACGGAGAAAGAACTGTTAGTGGTAGTGTTTGCTTTTGACAAGTTCAGATCATATTTGGTTGGGACTAAAGTGATAGTCTACACCGATCACTCAATAATCAAGTATCTTATTGAAAAGAAAGATGCCAAACCCCGATTAATCAGATGGGTGCTATTGCTTCAAGAATTTAACTTGGAAATTCAGGATAGAAAAGGTACTGAGAATCAAGTAGCTGACCATCTTTCTCAGTTGAATAATGCAACCAATGCAGGCGACACAGGCATAATTAATGAATCATTTCCTGATGAGCAGCTTTTCACTTGCCAGCAGAAAGGCCCACCCTGGTATACGGACTTAGTCAATTTTTGTGTTAGCCATATTACTCCTCCATATCATACTTCTCAACAAAAGAAAAAGTTTTTACATGATGCTAACTTTTATTTGTGGGATGAGCCCTTTTTGTCTAAGCAATGTGCAGATCATATCTTGCGACGCTATGTACCAGAGGAGGAGATGGAAGACATCCTGGCCCATTGCCATGCATTTGAGTATGGAATCCATTATGGCGGAGACAAAACCACAGCTAAAGTGCTATAATCAGGTTTCTATTAGCCCTCTCTTTTTAAGGATGCTAATGCTTTTGTTTCTAAATGTGACAGGCGCCAGAGAATCGGTAATATCTCACAGAGACACGAGATGCCTCTAAATAGCATTCTAGAAGTATAAGTATTTGATGTATGGGGGATTGATTTCATGGGACCCTTTCCACCGTCCTATGGAAATCAATATATCCTTGTCACTGTCGATTATGTCTCCAAATGGGTAGAGGCAGTGGCATTACCAACCAATGATGCAAAAGTGGTCCTATCCTTTTTAAAAAAGCATATTTTTACTCGTTTCGGTACCCCCCAGGCGATCATAAGTGATGGAGGGACCCACTTTTGCAACAAACAATTTGAGGCTCTTCTGACAAAATATGGGGTTAAGCATAAGGTAGCCATTGCCTATCATCCACAGACTAATGGGTAGACTGAGGTGACAAACAGGGAGCTAAAGAGAATACTAGAGAAGACAGTTAATCCTAATAGGAATGACCGGTCCAAAAAGCTTGATGATGCTTTATGGGCTTACAGGACAGCATATAAGACCTCGATAGGGATGTCACCTTACAGGTTGGTATATGGAAAAGCATGCCATCTTCCAGTGGAGTTAAAGCACAATGCATACTGGGCAATCAAAAAGTTGAATTTTGACTTCCAACAAGCAGGAGAAAAGAGGTTGCTCCAGCTCAATGAGATGGATGAGTTCCGTCTTCAAGCTTACGAAAATGCTAAACTTTACAAAGAGAAAATCAAGAGGTGGCACGATCAGAAGTTAGTGCACAGACAGTTTGAGCCAGGACAAAGGGTCCTATTGTATAACTCTAGGCTAAAGCTATTTCCTGGTAAGCTAAAATCCCGATGGTCAGGACCCTTTCTTATCATTAAGGTACTACCTTATGGTGCTGTTAAGATTGCTAAAGAAAGCTCAAACTGGAGTTTCACAGTTAATGGACAGCGTCTGAAGCATTACTGGGGAAGATCGATTGATCGCCAGCGAGTCTCCATCACCTTAGCTGACACCGAGTGACCCTAAGACAGTCAGGCTGATGACTATAAACCAAGCGCTACATGAGAGACAGCCTATGCTTTTAGATGCTTTCGTTTCCTACTTTTGCTATGCTAATATCATTTACTTATTATTTACATGTGTTGGAGTTTTAGTTCCGTCTCTAGTTCAGTCTCTACACTGAGTGGAAGGAATAGATAAGCTTAAAACCTGGAGAGTCCTTGTCAAAATGCAGAGCAGCACTATAGCAGCACAGAAGCACTTGACTCCCCTACACCCCTTTTGTTGCAAAAATATGTTGATATTATGAACTTGTCAACTTTTCAAGGTTGATCCACTCATTTTGGAATTTTTTGTACAGAAACAGATGAAGGTGAGGCAATCCAAACTAGGGAAGAAACATTTATGCCAATGATAGTCAATGACATTAAGATAATTTTTGCATGATTTAGGAGCCAATGCAAGAATTGTTGATCTTGCCTTGACATTGCTGCATAAACATACGACATTGTGGCTTGCTTTTCTCCATCAATCATCCTTAGAACCTTAACAATTGGTATATACATATCCACAATTTTTTTCACATTCTTCTAAAAATTTGGATCTAGCAGGGTGGCATGAACTCATTTTTTAGTTGAATCCTTATTAGCAGAACTCCTAGACCATTCATATGAAGTTACTATTCTTTGTAACCCATTTTTATGGTCCATGAGGCTTACAAGAGAAATATAATTGATTGCAAATCGTGTTTGAGCAGGTCTAATTAACTCTCTTATACAATAAGTTCTCATCATGTGAAGAACGTTGGAGTGGTTGTAAATAAAGTTCGTACACCTTTTAGCATCTTCTAAGACCTTCTGAACTTTTTCAAATTTTGCAAAATCATGCAATATTAGGTCAAGAGAATGAGCAGCACAAGAAGTCCAATACAAGTATGGAATCCTCTGCATCAATAACTCACACTAGCCTTCTTGTATGCAGATGCATTATCTGTAATGATTTGCACACATTAGTTTCACCAATCTCTTCAACCACTTAGTCCATTAAGCTGAAAATATATTTGGCATCATTTTCTCTTCTAGTTGTATTAATTGACTTGTGAAAAATGATCCTCCCATCACAGTAGATCAAGAAGTTTATGATTGCCAAACGGGTTATGGATTGCCAACCATCACACATAATTGTGACACCATATGTTTCTCATTTCTTCTTAAATTCTTCTATATATTCTTTGATCTCCTCTATTTCATCATCAAGGATTGGGCCACCAATTTCATATGAGGTAGGACCTTTCACCTCAACACCCGCACGATCAATTTCATCAATCATGATATCATGAAAAGAAACCTAGGCTTTGTTAAGTGGAATGTTTTGATAAATAAAGAATTTACCAATTGCTTACTTTGCTGACTTTGCCCACTTTTTGGAATTCCACAAATGGTGTAACTTTTGTTGATGCACATCTCGTTAGCAATATATTGAAGGATCTGTTTCTTCCTTGCTTAGATCATTTCCTTTGCCAAAAAATTTGCTTGTAGACTCTTTAACACTTTCACTACGAAAAAAATGTTTTTTTTTTCTTTCTTTCATAGTGGTTAACAATAACCATATTTATATCCTCTTTATGCCCTATGTATATCTTAAATAGATGCCTATTTTGCATATTCTAACTTCTCTTTCTATTGAATTGTCATATCGTCATTTGAATCTTCAGATGATATCTCTTGAATGCCTACTTTTCTTCTAGCTCCACCCATTAGATTTTCTCTCATTTCAGCACTTGTAGTAGCTAATTCTTCGCTCTCTTTTTTTCCCCTTCAAAAGTTCTCTCATTTTATTAGAAATTTCTCGAGGACGTTTTTCACATTTTTCAACATTTGAATTACCTCCAACTAGGTGTTGCTTCAATCGAGTTACACCACCACCCTTCATTATTTTGTGACAAAAATTACATTGTACATGTTGTCTATTTCCACCAACCATTTCCCCATAAGTCTAACCAATATCTATTTTTCTCTTTCTTTTGTCTTTTGGATCTTTCTCTATTGATGTTGGTTTTCCCTTATATGAACTCATATCTGTATTTATAAAATGATAAAACAAATACGTAAATAGAAAAACAAAACTAAACTTTATACCCTAATATCATCAATTATAGATCAAACTAATTATAAATAGATATATATCATAAGTAGATCCTAATACATTTCATTTTTAGTCAAAAGACATTTTTATGTAGCGTGCCACACAAAATGTAAGTAGATTTTACATATAATTTAAGTGAAATCTAGATATAATATAATATTTATTGATTAATGTGTTTATATCAACTAAGCATATCAAAAAAGTAAATCTTCAGAAAAAAGAAGGCATTCTAGAACAGCATTGACATAAACATTAGCACTAGACTAATATTGTTTTTAAAAATTTATTTATAAATTATGTATGAATTGCTAAAGTACTTAGGCCTAAA
Source organism: Ceratonia siliqua (assembly GCA_034509205.1). Lineage (NCBI taxonomy): Eukaryota > Viridiplantae > Streptophyta > Magnoliopsida > Fabales > Fabaceae > Ceratonia > Ceratonia siliqua. The sequence continues at coordinate 8,159 of JASKGM010062361.1, forward strand.
TTCAAGCAATATTAGTTAAACTCTATTTTATTAAACTTGGGTGTAATTATCTTAATAATTTGTATAAATAACATTGTTTTTATCATTAACACATTAAAAAATTAGCTTAGTAATATTATTTACATAAATATTATTCACAAATGGTAGATAAATTATTTAAATGGTTATATATGAATTTGACAAAAAAACTTGAATCAATTATATTTAAATACATCCATTTCTACCCTTAATAAAAGTAAACAGCTTACGCCTTAAAACTCCATGAAAATGAAATAAAATGTTTGATCTATTTTTTTCTTTTCTTAAAACATAGTGAAAATTTTAAAAATTAAAAATAAGAGACAAAAAATTATTTTGATGTTAATTTATACTCCACATATTTCTTTTTTTGTATTTAGTAGAAAGTGCATGCTTTTGTTCTAATTTTGTAGATTTTTGATATTTCAAAAATAGTTTCTCAGAAGAAACAAAACACTAATAAAAATAACTATAAAAATATTTTATTTTATTTTATTTTATTTTAATAATCAAATATGAAGAATATAAATAATACTATCATCAAGCAATGTATAGGTTGATAGGTTATAGTATTTCAATATGACAAAAATTTTAAAAGAGGCTAATGAAAATCTAAATGAAAACTAAATAAATAGAGAGGCTGATAGGTTGTAGTATTTCAAGACATGAATAATGAAAATCTAAATTAAAACTAAATAAATAAATAAATAAAAATAAAAGAGGCTAAAGGCTAAAGAGGCTAAAAGCTAAAGATAAAGAGTAAAGGCATGCAGAGGTGCACAAAATAAATAAAATACTTGCTTTGCTTTTCGTTCCTTCTCTATTCTTCCAACTTCAAAACGCAAGTCGCCTCTTTAGAAGTCTTCGTCTTTGCCTCGCCTCTTCAGTTCTCCCAGAGTCACAGAACAGAAGGTGCTCATGGCCTCGCTCTCCTCTACTCTTAGCGATGGCGATTTGGCTCTCAGAGGTTGAAGATCTTGTAGTCTTACAGAGTTTTTCTCCTTTCTTCAGAGCTTTAGAACTAGAAGGTAAGTTTTTCAAATTGGTTACTGTGAGAAAGATTTCTGAAGTCTGAACTTAAATTGTGTATTTCATTTTGGCGTTTTGTGTGAATTATTTGGAATTTCTATTTCTTTGTTTGTACTCATTCTGATCTGATCACTATTGAAAATTTGGGGAAAGGATTGCATGCAGGAATCTTGTTAATCTCTTTATTTTCTTTTAGTTTCAGAATTCATAATAGGTTCAAAATTTGGTATTCTGACTCTTCTCAGTCTTGGTTCTGAACTACTATTTATCTTCTTTTTTTTTATTTGTTTTGTTTTGTTTTGGTGATTTTCGTTCGATTTTCACTAAAACCAATCGAAATCCTATGATTCGTTGCAATTTAAAAATTGGAATGATGTGTCATTTTGTCTCGCATGAAACCAAAATTTTTCTAGCATAAGTCTAGCTTTAATTTAAATACAATCGTCCCTCTCTATGTTTCTCACATTGTGATAATACAGTTAATACAATATTTTCTTTGGGCCATTTTATTCCTTAATTTTCTACTCGATAATGCTTGACCACTACATGAAAGTACTTTGTATTTTGATTGTCTTGCATCATCCCCAACTGCCATGCCTTTTGAACCCACATAATTTCCTAATAGTCTAGTAAAAATTCCAGTTGGTCTTATAGTCTTTTCCTCCTTATTGAATAGAAGAGTATCTAGGCTTTGTTGTTCTTGTTCCAAAATGTGTTGAAGTTTCTAAACTTCTGCTTGCAAGTTGCCAAAAGTTTCTTCATTTCACCTAGATAATTGACATTGCACCGTATTAAGTTTTGTACAAGAATAAGAGATTTACTAGTTAGAGAGTTAAACCACATTTCTTGGAATTTAAAAGGTCTAGATTTCGATTTCCAGTCTGTGGGTAGTTCTAGATCAATTACTAGTGGAGCATGATCATATCAAGCTATAGGTAAGGTGATCACATGTGAAAAAGGATCATGCAAAAGCCAAGCTTCATTACAGAGGGCTCGATCTAATCGTTTCCATACTGCTTGTTGACCATACTAGTTATTAGTCCAAGAATACCAAAGTCTATGCATTTGTAGCTCCACAGAGGCATAGTAGTCCATAACTTCTTTAAATCTACTAATTTCTGCATTATCCAACACACTGCTAGTAGTTTCATTGTCAGATCTCCAACATATAGCTATGGTGCATTAATCATAGGGGTCTAATTCATTAAAAAAAAATCACCTTTTCTTTGTTAGTTATTCATGAAAGCCTAACTCATCCTTAAAAACCAGTTCGTAAGGTGAAGATTGCCTCTTACTTATATCCGATACTTAACCAACCTACCCAAGTAATGTGAGACTACTAAGACCCCCTCATGTTAGAGGCAGTGGTCTCACCAGAAGATGCTTGGCTTTGAAAACCAGTTGGATTACCTTCCCCTTATATCCAACACTTAACCAACCTACTCAGACGATGTGAGACTACCAACACCCTTTCACATTGAAGACATGTAGCTCCATCAAAAGATGCCTAGTCATAGGTTTGAACTAAAGTTGTGATAACAAGTCAATGATTTGTGAGGGCCTAAACCATCCTTAAAAGTAGGTTCGTAAGGTGAGGACTGTCTTCCGCTTATATTTAACACTTATCAAACCTACTCAAGTGATGTGAGACTACAAACACTCTCCTTCAAGCCGAAGGTGTAAGATCTTGCCGAAAGATACCTAGTTGTGGGTCTAAACCAAAGCTCTGATACCATGTTAGTTATTTGTAAGGGCATAACTCTCTTAAGTAATTAAGCCATTCCTAACATAAGGGTTATGCCTACTTATAAGACAAGAGATAGACTGACTGTGTGCTTGGGTTGTTAAGACCTACGATAGGTGCTTAAGGCCATGGGAAATGAATATTTAAAGCTACAATTCTTTTCCCTTTCACTTACCAAGATTGTGTTTGCTTAGTATATTGGCTTGTGGCCAACTCCATCCATGAATGAGGTTATATGGAGTGACAATTCCATGACCAATTTTACAAAAGGGAGATGAAGGTTAAGCTGTTATACTTGAGAAAGATTCAACATAAACATAAAAAATCTCTTGATGACTACCAGACTCGCTTTAGGAAAGCATAGAGCATATGCTTTGTTCAACTATCAGAGGCTGAATTTGCCAAAATCACATTGAATGGATTGACTATGGCCATCACAAAAAAGCTGGTTAGCAAGAATATACTGGATATTACTTAGTTGGCCAAGCGTGTGAGAAATCTTGAATAAATCAGCAAAGAAAATGAGAAGCAGAGTAAGAGATTGTTTTTCAAAAAGAAGAAGTAACCTTTGTCGTCCAGAAAGAGGGTATCAAGAGCTAAAAAAATTTTGAAATTGAATTGGCTAAATTGTAGCCAAAATCACCGTACGTTTGCTTGCCTTTAAAGCTAGCATTGGCGGAAAAAAAAATAAGTTTCGTCAACCAGCAGACCTATTTGTTTGACATTAACAAAGTCAACCAAATCTTTGATATTCTATTAACAGATGAACTGATAAACCTGTTGGATAGTCATTTTATCCCATAAGTAAAAGAGATTAAGGGTCAGAAGAGGTATACACCAAATTCTAGGTTTAGACATGGTGTTCTTGTACCATTTTGGTTTGGACAAAAAGGGCTTAAATCCAATGAATTAAAAGTTTATGTCTTGATTTTTTTACTTTTATAATTTGGGGGCTTTACAAAAGAATCATAGTTTAAGAAATCTCTATACATTTTTTCATATATGTATATTATAGCTCATTTAAGTTAATTTATTAAGCTTGTTTATAGAGTTCAAATCCGTATAATTTTAAATAAACTTATCCCAATTAAGCCCAAATTTTCATTTAAGAATGTAAATATATCATTTTTAAACTCATTTAATTAATAAGATGAACAGATACAAATTGCTTAAGGTGGATTATGGTTGGTTTTTTTATTATTTTTCATTTTTTTAACTTTTCTTTAATTTTTAAATTTTTTTTTAAATTTCTTAAGTGTTACGTTCTAATTTTTTTAATTTATTTTCTTAGAATAAAAAAAATAACAAATAAAAAATTATCAATGCTTACGGATGTAGTTTACACTAATCTTTGCTTATTTCACAAGCCACCCTTGGTCATTGCTGTTAATTCCTTAAAATCAATCAATCATCTGCCATCATTGAGGAAACATGACCGATTGAAGCCGCATTTCTGGCCCAGGTCTCTAGTAAGGCTCATATGACCCATTTTGGGACTTCAACTCCCCATATGTACTGAATGCCAAAGAGAATATTTTAAATGACATAATAATAATAATAATAATAATTGTTAACATTCTGAGAAGAAAAGTACACAGGGGAAGGAAGAAGAAAATGCAAGTAACCTTTGTATTGAATTCGTAGTGTATATGAAACAATGACTGAGGAGATACATTTATATCAATCAGAGAATCACACTATATATGTAATTATATAAAAGAAGTATAACAGAAGCTTAACCAACTACAACAACTCAACATAATGTGACTACATTAGCATAACAGATAGGAGTAACTTCTAGACACTCAGATCATATCAGTATAATAATTTATTTCCCTAACACACCCCCTCAAACTTAGAATAGTAAAGCTTTCTACTCTAAATTTGTTTATGAATGATTCAAACTTGGTACTTGATATGGCCTTTATTAATCCATTTGCAACTTGGTCATAAGATGGAATATATTTGACTACCTCTTTCTTTTGCATTACTTTCTCTCTCACAAAATAGACGTCGAGTTCTACATGTTTTGTTTTGGAATGTAGAACTGGGTTAGCAGAGAGCATTATTATGCTCATATTATCACAGTAAATGAATGAGTTGAGTTTGATGTTTCTTGAAGTTCACTTAGAAGGGATTGCAGCCTCATCTCAGCTACCACATTGGCTAAGCTTCAAAATTCAGCTTCAGTGCTTAATCTAGATGCTATGTGCTACTTCTTTGATGACCAAGTTATCAAGTTTCCACCAAAATAGACACAATTTCCAGAAATAGACTTTCTATCCAAAAGATTTATAGCCTAGTTTGCATCACAATATCCAACCAGATCAAGTGTGGTTGGTTTTCTAAGATAAAGCCTATGAGTTAAGGTTCCAACAAGATATCTTAATATTCTTTTGATAACCTTCCAATGGGAAACTAAAGGAACATGCATAAATTGGCACACTTTGTTTATAGCATAGGCTATTTCAGGCCTTGTCACTGTGGCATATTGTAGAGCTCCTACAATGGACCTATAGAAGTGTACATCTTGCATTAGTTCAATGCCATAGTTCAGTAATCGAAGGCCTACTGTCATGAGTGTAGAAATAGGTTTAGCATTCTCCATTTTAGCTTTCATCAGGATATCCTTGATGTATTTTGACTGGTAGAGATGGACACCCCCATTGGAGTTACTTGAACCTCTATACCCAAGAAGTAATTGACTAATCCTAAGTCTTTCAAAGGAAATTCACTGTTTAGGTCACTGATCAAGGTTGCTACTATTATTTTTGAGCTGCCAATGATGAGTATATCATCCACATATACTAGAACATGCATAGTTGTCTGTGTAGTCTTCTTGATGAACAAGGAACAGTCACACTTTGTAGATTGGAAACCAAACTGATTCAAAGCTTATGTAAGTCTCTCAAACCAAGCTCTTGGAGCTTGTTTGAGACTATATAAAGCTTTATTAAGTTTGCAAACTTATGGCACAACACATTGTTGCTCAAAACCAAGAGGTTGAAACATAAAAACCTCTTCTTGCAATTTGCCATTTAGAAATGCATTGTTAACATCAATTTGGTGAATAAGCCAGCCTTTAGCTAAAGCAAGTGTGAATAAAATCCCGATAGTTATAGGCTTAATTACAGGACAAAATGTCTCTTCAAATCCACTCTATGTTGTTGATGAAACCCTTTTGCAACCAACTTGGCCTTTAGTTTATTAATACTGCCATCTGGATTTTCTATAATCCTAAAAACCCATTTGCAGCCTATAGGTTTTCTATTCTTTGGCATAGGAACTAAGGACCAAGTCTAATTCTTTATAAGAGCTGTGTATTCCTCTTCCATGGCCTTTTTCCATTCAGGATTGAAGAGTGCTTCTTCTACTATTGGAGGTTCCTTCACTGTTGTACAGGGTCTGTCATTGTTAAGAGAGCTTTTGGTTTGAAAATACCTATTTTTGCCTTGGTAACCATTGGATAATATCCAAATTGAGATGTTAGAGATGTGGTTGGTGAAGAATTGGCAGATTGAGTATGAGTTTGAAGTATTTCATTATTACCATTACTAGTATTTACACACTACTCAGGAACCTTAAGAGAATGAGGTATACTCTCAATGCATCTTCTGGAAGAACCTTCATCAGAAAAGGTAGATACATCTGGTGCAGCTACTTTATAAGGTGAGCCATCATTAGATAAACCACTAGTATTACCATTATCAGTTAGTGGACAATCAGGTAGAGCACCTGGATAAGGTACATGATCAGGATAAGCAGTAATTGGTGTCACTGTACCTAGGTTAATAGTAACATTGGTATCCTCATATTGGTTTCAAGGAATAGATTGAGAATTAGAATAAGACACCATGAAGGAATGCACAGTATGAAAAACTATGGGAATGATTGACATAGTATGAGGTGTTTGAGATTGTGGGATGGAGGAGAAAGTATAATATGATTTGAAAGGAAATGAGTATTCATCAAAAACCACATCCTTAGATATGTAAACTCTACCATAAGAGCTGAGACATATATATCCTTTGTGCTGAGTTGAGTAACCCAAAAATGTACATCAGATGGATCTGTATTGAAGTTTCTTAGTATTATATGGTCTTAGGAGGGGATTTAAAAAGAAATTCATAAGGAGACATATTGTTTAGAGAGGCTGAAGACATTCGGTTGATTAAAAACATGGAGGTTCTAAATGCTTCAGTCCAATATTTAAGAAGCAAGTTTGCTTGAGCAAGAAGAGTTAATCTTACCTCGACAATGTGTCTATGTTTCCTTTCAGCTGTCCCATTTTGTTCATGGGAATGGGACAAGAAATTCGATGTTGGATGCCATTTTCAGCTAGGAAATGAATAAATGATTGATATTCTCCTCCTTCATTAGATTGAAGTGCTTGGATTGTATGATTGAACTGATTTTCAACAAAGGTTTTGAAGGTAACAAAAGTAGGATATGCTTCTGATTTAGCGTTTAACATATAGATCCATGTGTATTTTGTAAATTCATCCACAAATGTGATGTAATATTTGAAGTTTTCTAGTGAATTAGTGGATGAGGGTCCCCACAAGTCAAAATGAACTAACTACAAGGGATGAGAATAGACAGTGTTTGTGCTAGGAGATAGGCATCTATGGAGCTTGCCAAACAACATGTAGAACAAAATTCAGTGGCACTTTTATTTATATAAGAAATATTACATTTTTCAAGAATATGAGATACAACTCTTTTTGAAGGATGGCCTATTCTATAGTGCCATAACTAAAACTCAGTCAAAGGAAACTTACAAATTGATTGAACAATTGAAGAAAAATAATTTGAAGGAGTCATGGAAGACTGGGACATAATGGATGTATTTCCTTGCAAAAGCTGACTTTGTAGAGGCTTGTATGTGATCAAATCGTCAAAGAAGTATAGACCATTCCTAAGAGTTCCTTGAAGGAGGATAACTTTGGTATCCTGGTGTTTGACAAGACAATGATTAGGATGGAATTCGAAGAAAACATCATTGTCTTTGGCAAATTTAGATACCCTAAGCAGATTTTTAGTAATTTGAGGAACATGAAGCAAGTTTTGAAGTTTGAGAGGTTTAGAATGAAATAGAGAGAAAATTGAAGAGAAACCAATATGCTGGATTGAGAGACCCTTACCATTACCAAGGAGAACTTTTTCTTGAGCATTGTATCCATGCTTCAGCATTAGATTATCAGCATAAGGTATTAAATGGTGTGTTGCTCCAGAATCTGGGTACTAACCTTGAATAGAAGCTGGATCAGAGGAGATGTTCATGGAATTAAACTTAGCAGGTAACATTAAATTGTTGTTACTGAATTGTTAAAGCCTTCTGCTAAGTTCAGTGTGGGCTGAGTAAATTGTGCAGGAGCTGGTGAGTGATTTGAACTCTGAGCAAAGGTAGTAGGCAGCTGATATACTTGATTATTATTTTGAGTATAAGGCACAGGTGGCTGATATGACTGATTGTAATTTTGATTTTGAGCAAACGAGGCTGGAGACTAGTATACTTGGTTAGTTAAGTTTTGATTGTAGTTCTGAGTTCCTTGAGAAGTGGTATTCTGTAGAGTGCCTCCTTGGTAACTTTCATTATACCTATGGTAGCAATAATAGGCTAGGTGACCATATTTCCCACACACTTGACATTGTGGGCGATCTCTACCTCCTCTTCCTCTTCTTCTATTATTTGAACCATTTCTGCTACCTCTAGAAGATGAATTATCTTGATAATACCCTCTGCCTGCATAAGACTCATGAGCTGGAACATAATTTCCAGTAGGATAATTTCCATAGTGTAAACACTAGATTTTGTCCCAAAAAAATAATATTATTATTAATAATAACAAAAAAAATAAAAATACTAATAAAATAAAAAAAGTTAATTAAATTAAAACTAAAAAAACAAAAACCAAAAACCAAAAAATAAGAAAAGCCCAAAAGCTAAAAACAAAAACAAAAAAAAAATGAACAAATAAAAAGAAGAAAGAAAGCCCAATTCCTCGGCCCATACCCGGATCCATACTCAACCCAGAAGCCTCAACCCGGCTGCCCTCAGTGAATCCCTAAATTTCCCAATTTGCTCCCTGTACCGGTGGTCCTCCCCTGCTCCTCCTTTCATCTCTGTCCCTATTCCTCCGTCCCTCACGGTCACGCGACCCCCAACGTCCCTTTCTCCTCTCTGCATCGCGTACCCCCTGCCGGTGACACTTCACTCTTCCTTCCCTTTCCCTCTGCCTCACGCCGCGAGCTCTCGGTCCATGCTTCACCAGTTTTGGCAATCTCTGCCATACACCGCGCCTTTAGCCCTCGTACTCTGCGACTGGAAACCCATGCACGACACCCAGCAGTTCGCAGATGATTTTCTACGGGTATCAAGGGATTTGGTTCCTTGTGGTGGCTATAAATCAAAACCAGGAGCCATCGCAAAAGCAAGGACGAGTAACTCAGAACCGGGGAGAGCTTCACGAGTGAAATTCTGGAAAATAAAAGAAGGGGGAAGGCAACCAACTGAGGATTTCAGAAAGGGGAAAACCAAGAGCGCTTGAGGGAAAGTCTGGAAGAATCAAAGGGAGAATCCCAGTGCTATGTAAGCCCAGGATTCAGGTTTGATCCACGGTGGTTCCTTAAAATTCCCAAATTGTTTATGGCAATGTGTAATTAAT
>JASKGM010062382.1:0-17613 GCA_034509205.1 Ceratonia siliqua
TTGGGCACAGCGACCAAAATTCCTGCACCCATATTTTAATTAGTTATAATGAGCAACAATTTTGTCAAATCCTTCGCAACAAATCCTTCGTTACTAATAGTAATCACATGGGCGGTTAACTAACCGCGCCCCTTAATGTCTTTCGCGGGAATATGGAACCCTCACATGCGTACATGTGAACCTGACCCCTACCACGTGGACGGCTGTCATTTCCGGCGCATCATTGTAGGCTCATGTTATGCTACAGTCTCATTTTTTGATTGTAACATAATTTCTGACATCTAAACTTAATATTTTTTTAATTTTTTATCTTAATTTTTTTTATTTTTTAATATTAATTAATTATTATTTATGCCATATAATTTTTTAAAAATTTTTTAAAATTTTTAAAATTTTTTTATACCTTTTATATATTATTCATCTATAATTTTTTTGATATTATTTATTTATAAATAAAAATATTTTTTAAAAATATAAAAATATTTTAAAATTTTTTTTAAAAATATATGATATAAATAATAATTTATTAATATAAAAAATAAAAAAAATTAAAAAAATAATAAAAAAAATTAAAAAATCTAAGTTACCGTCACATTTAAGCTCTAATCCCAAAATGTGACTGTAACTTAGAATTCCTCTTTTATTATACGCCTTCCGTCAATCTTTCCTATCTAAATAACTATACGCAAATATTCGTTTCTTTTTTATAAATTATTATATTCTAAGTATACGATAATTTGCGTATAAATTGGTTGATTCTAAGTATACAGCTCTTTCTATGGGATTATTTCTTTTTTATTTGTAATATATTTATATTTATATTAATAAAATATCATATTGAATGAATTAAAAATGAAAATATAAATAATTGGGTAATAAGAAGATGATAACTATTTTAATTGTCATAAATAATGATGAACAATTACATTAAAATTAATGGAATAAACATTAGAATAAATTAACAATGTAATTATATTTAAATGAAGTTTTACATATGAGCATATAAAATCTTAGAAAATAATTGAAATTTTATTATAAAATATCTAGAAAGGTACCGTATTATAATTGAAATCTTATAGGTTGGTGTCTATTGATTAACTCTGCGAACAGTGGGTAATCTTTATTTTGTTTCAAGTTTACATTTTGAATGAACATAATGTTTATTACATTTTGTAGCATAAAAAAATTTGGGAATTTCAGAATGGTTATTTTATGAAAAAAATTAAAATTTTAATGCGAATACCATATTATAAAATCTTAATGGAATAAGATAACAAATTTATCTATGAAAAAAGCTACTCTAACATACATATAATTATTGTAAAACAATTATATGAGTAAAGTGAATGTTGAAGTTAAATAAATAAATTGAATAAAACTGTGGACGTGACTGGTCGCAGGGTAGAAAGTAGAAATTGATAGGGGCACATTTGGGGGTGGGAGAGTCCGCAGGGAAAGGGAGAGGACAGGTGGGTCCCACCACCTGCAGCTTAGGGTTGGCACCAAAGGCACACGTTACGCTGGTTGAGTAGTCCTAATGATTGCCACCACATCCACATACTTGCTTTCCCCATCTTTGTATGCAAATCCAACTCTCCTGAATTTTCTTCTACAAAATAAATTGTTTATTTTATAATTAGTTCATTAAGATTATATTTCAATATCTTATTAAGATATATAAAAATGCAAGATGTTAATGGGAAATGATGGCGGTGAGGTGGGTCCAGAGACAACGTGCAAGAAGTGGGACCACTTTAGTTTATGTCACCAATCATCTAAACATGTTTCAACAATCATACTCAGCATATCTTTAGCTATCTCCAATTTCTCAAACGATGAACTGAATTCACCCGCTTGCAACATCCTCTGTACCAATAGTAACTTCAAACTCGTTGCTTCAGCATCTATAACCTGCTCTACGTTTTTGTTTTTCCTTTACCAAAATCTCAGTTAAATAAAACAGGCAATAATATTGCTAGTTACAACAAGGTCTAGCTCACTAGTGCAATCTTATCTGTCCGATATGTTTGTGCAGCTTGCACTAGAGGGGTTGAATCTCTATGTTAATTATTAGCAACGTACCCGACAAGAGTATACAAAAACAGGTCTACTAGGCACCACACCTGCACATACCTCATCACTTTCTTCTGCCATTATGCTCAATATCAATACTTGGGGTCCTACGTAAGGACCCTATCATTCTTGCCCGAGTCGCACGTGGGGACTGGGGACTACTCTTCTGCAGGCTGCTGTAATATGAATTTGCTCAACAAATAAATTTTCGAGTTACCAGGATACAAGGAGTTGATTTAGTCATGGGTACAACACAAAGATAACTCACCATTCAGAGACATGCACAACGTTTAGGATACACCAATACAGAAATCTACGTGACTTTACCGGTGTAGCTACTTTTCATTTCCCTAAAGAACATGACGCTTTTTATTTGCATCGGTTATGAAAGAAGTTTAACACAAAGAATAACCAAGGTGCTACATCTACAGATCAAATAGAACTTGATTAATTGTACTCGTCAAGATTGTTCTAATAAATTTTCTAAATATAAATTTAATATGTATCTCCCTGTGGACAAAACATCAAGTCTCTTCTCACTTGGTTCGTATTTTCCCTTTCGAAGCTGGTAGCGATGTGTTACAGCTGAAATGGTATAAGCTTGCCCTTCTATTGTTACACTCTCCCCACACTGCAAGTTCTGCTTTAGAAAAAGGAAAGCAATAAGAATATGCATACACGTAAATGGCCCAACTGAAAAGACTGCATGTTTCTGTTTCCATTCTCACATGTTGGAACACCAGTTTGCATAATTGAATCATCAGAGTAATATTGACATGACAGGTGATCAATTATATTCAATTAAATCGTGCATAAAATATTCGACCGAAGAATCTACCACTAATTTTCTGTTTTCTGAACCTTAAAGGCAGCTTGCATCTACAGCTACTTAACCAAATAGCGTGCTTCTATTCCTCATCTCATAGGGGCCCATTTGCCATTCCCCTACAACGTTTGACATAGAGAATTGAAAACAATAACTCCAAAAGAAGCAATCACAACCATATTTCTCAAACAATCCTATTAAATATATGAAAATTTGTTCTCTTTTTTGCTTTTATGTATTGTGAGCTTCAACATGTGCAATGTCTTCAATTATATGCCTATCTGCCTCTGGGAGTAGTTACACCTCCCAGCCATAAGTTCTCATATTAGCATGACATCTGCTTGACCTATAATACATATCTTTATTCTTATAATGTGAAAAGATCTGGTCTAGGAAAGCATGTCAAAAGTCTGCAATTTTTCTTTTAAAGCAGTCTTTCAAAGGGAAATATATCCTACAAAGCAGAAACAAGCCATTTGAGATTAAGAGAAGTAAATACACATCCAATAAGCAGGCCAAGGGCTCCCCATAGGAACCAATATAGTCATGGCTCTCACTCTTCAATAAGTAGTTTCCACAACAAATTAGTGTTTAATTCAGTTCAAATCATCTAACTTGCAGTTGAGTTTCTAATTGCAACTTATTTAAATCTAAACCTTCACAACTCAGAACGGAAATCTTTAAAGATGATTCCACCCAACAATCAGGGGAACTCATATAGCAGAATCTGGGTAGCTAAACCTTAATGATGACATCATAAGACTGCTTACATGCTTCATTCAAATATAGTTGAGATCATCACATAAATTCTCCTTTTACCAATTGTTTTGGTACATCAAGAAGATTTTACCATTACTCTATCAAAAAATGCAAATCCACTAAATTGTTTGGGATCATATTCATTCTTGTTATGTATACTTTTGTTGTTAACCAGTTTAATAGTGTTCATATAAACTTTTCAAAATTTCTTCTGGTTATACCTTCTTACTCTTTTGTACTGGTGCATATGATCTATTCTACAATGTATCTTAGACTGTTTAATACACCAAGAAACTCGTGGAAAAAAATGATTATTTGCTTGACATTTTCATTCTCTTTCTTTGTCCTTGATAGCCGGTATCAAATGAGCCAAAAGTGTTGGAGACTTACTCTTGCAGTGAAGAGTGTTTAGTACGCAGCAGATAATGCATGGCTATAGAGATGTGAGAAAAAAAAACGATACAAAAGTTAGCACCCTATAATAGTTTACATCATTGGTCAATATATTGATTCCTCTATAAAGGCATGCCTAGGTAAGAGTGAAAATGGGAAAGTGGAAAACGAAGAGCTGGAAATAGCAATGTATACTTATATTGTGCTCAAAGCCTCAACTATGTTGCTATGCCCCACCAGCCAGTTTCCACTTTACCAAACACACCATCAGTCTTTTATTTCAGGAAAAACTGCACTGAACTCCCGAATTTAGACCCTTTTGCAAACAGTTACCCCAACTTTAAAATCTAGATATTAAACCCCTGAACTTTAGTAACCTCGTGATAAACCCTTCCATCCCAATTTTGTCAAATACTTAATGGAGGGTGGGAGGTATTGTCGCAAAAAGAGAATGACAACATCATGGATTGCAAAAAGTATGTTGAGTACTTTAAGGATAGCCCCAATTGAGAATCTTTGGCATTAAAATCTGCATTTCAAAGGAACAGACCTTATTATAAGGTTTATCAAAGTTCAAGGGTTTAATATCTGGATTTTAAAGTTAATGGTGGCTGTTTGCAATAGAGTCTAAGTTAAAGGAGTTTCTTTACATTTTTCCCTTTATTTAAGTTTATTGAGCCAAAGGTATTCTTTTTTACGAAAGCTAGTATTAGGCTGTTACTGGAAAGCATTGTTCTTAACTTATTAGTAGGTTGGTCTTGGCCAGTTGTTGGCCTTTATATGGTCAGCCAATTGCATTTTGATTGTCAGAGACATACCAAAGATAAACCACTATTTACTCCAATTTAAAGATTTGGGTTAAGAGAAATTGAGCATATGGTCATCACTGAATGTCATCCTAAGATCAATTCCCATGGAGTAATGCAATTCTTGGGTACTCTTCATGGAAACTATAAAAAATCCTTTTAACAGCCCCAAGTACATTTGTTCTGTCACTTTGAAAACATCTTATTTGCCTACGTTTGCTGGTAACAATTGCTTTGGGTCTTGCTCATGAATATCATCCAGTTCTGTTTACTTAATAATATTCAGACTCAGAGACATCAACCCCTAATGCTAAATTTTCCAATCCAAAATTGAACCAAAAATAGTCTCCTACACCCCAGCCCTAATATTATGACTTCTCCAAGCCGAAAAAAAAAAAAAAACCACAGAAACCATACTATGATCTTCCAGAGTCTATTCTATGGCTTCAACCACATAGAGAGTCTTTATTCGGAAATATTGATTCAATTTAAGTCCACAAAATCTCAGTTTATGCACTCTACATCAATCGGGGAACTCTCATTTCCTTTTCCTGCTGGTGTAAACCCAGATTGTATTGAGTGAAGTACATTTAATTTTACCTACTATTACATCAGTGAATTTCTGGAATAAAATGTTTCATAGAACATAGATATACTCTATAATTTACTTCTTGGTCCTATCTCAGTGTCCTATATACATAAGAATAGAACAGGAAAACTATTTCCTACTTCTCACAAGCAATTGGCATTGAAAACTTTCTCCTGTTAAGCTCTCCATTTCTTCAAGGCAGACATATGCAAGTTAGCAAAGACTTTGATAACGCAGCAATTAATACCACCAGCCTAAACCAGTAAGGTAAGTGTCTATCCACCATAAAAATTACCAACCATTTCAACTACTAATTCTGAACAACTCCTTACCCCGTCACCCATCATGTCATAGGGAAGCAATTGATACCCAGCGATTCTAAATTATTACTCTGGAGATTGACGCTTTCGAATTCGATTTAAATTAACGCGAAAGAAAAGTAGAGAAGTGTAAATTTTCAGTTACAATTGAACTCTTGGGCACTTACAGGGGGAAAGCAACGAACGCCAAGACTCTTGGGTGGAGGAGTAATCTCGATAACTTTGTATGGATGGTTGTTAGCTCTTTCTCTATCCCTGTCTCTCTTCCTGCAGGAAACCTCAAACGACCTTGTCTGACAAGAAGTAGAAGAAGAAATTAGAGACTGAAAAGTAGGAAAAACTGTAGCCATGAAAACTCCACAAATAGTTAAATATCTACACCTTCTGGTATGCACCTAGACCAATATTCCACGACGCCATTGCCATCCTCCAAGCTCCAACTTTTCGGCGTTTTTTTGGGGTCTCTGCACTTTTTTCTCCTGGTTCCACGACACCATACACCAGTCACTAATGACTAGAATTTCTCGAGAGACAAAGGCAAAGCCAGAAAAATTTAAGATTTTTGTATGGTGGGACAGAAGTAAGAAAAAGAAAGAAGAAGAAAAAAAGTTAGCATAATTTCTGACGGCATATTTTTGTACTTAACCCCAGAGAAAATAGTAGTTTTCTTGGCCATAAACGGAGGATGGTAAGAAAATGTTAATGGATACATTTTGATTCATACGGGTAAAGGATATGAAGTGAAACTCCACGAACCCTTTAACACAAAATCACAGTTCCGCTAAAATTTTCTTAGTAAATGACCAATTAATTAATTAATATAGAACTCAAATAACATGTCAGTATTTGATACAATTTTAAATAGTATTTTGTCACATTAGGAGAGTGGGAGTTTAAAGTAAATTGAAGTTAACGAACACGTAACTTAAACTAATGTTCATACGATTACTGTTATGTCATTTGATACAAATTAATTTGTAACATATGACCCAAATTTTTTCCTGTAACTCAGCCAACTACACTCTCCATTAGGGAAAAAAGTTTGGTGTTACGGCCAACCGTAGCTAATATATGAGAGACCAAGATTTTGGCATTTTCGACTAGAATTATTTTCTTTCTTTTTTGTAAATTTAAGTCATCAGATGTTATTTTAATTTTTTTTTAAATAAAACTTGTTTTGTTTTATGTGTAAAGAATTCTAACCGAAAAGGTTAGGATACACACACATATATGAGGGTAGTTTCCAATTTAATGGAGTGGGCCCCACTTCATTGAAGTAAGGGTCACTCCCATTTGTGAGTGAAGGGTGCACCGTAGTTAATGCGCTGGTAATACCAAACATTTTTCCTTCGCTTTAGAAGATTGACTATATTAGGTAGAATTTGGATTCCAGTATAAAAACGCTCCTCCTCTCTAAAGAGAGAAAAGATTCTTTAAATTTGAATATTTTGATAAAATTCATCAAATCTTTTAAATATAGTTTTCACTGTAAATTTGAAAATTTTGATCCTTTTCTTCTCAGATATTACCTCTAGACAGATGATGTGCTTCTGATCTGCTCTCCGTTCAAGGAATTTCGTTTGGATTCTGTTTTCCCCAGGACCTTCTTCAGTGGGAATGGACTTAACTGCAACACCTTCGAAGTGTTTCTCCGTGGACAAAGATGCAATGTCATCCTTCTAGTCCAGCGAAAAGTTTGTAAAAATTCATGTTGAAATTTTATATTTAATTTTTTCACTCTGTATTGTAGATTTGTAGTCTTGTAGATGCTGTTGGACATTTTTAAAAAGGTTACTAACGGAAGGCGAGTTCTTCTGCACCCACAAAACCTCTCGAGGTCCAAGAAAAATAGTTTTTGCTACTGGCCTGATCCTGAAGAAAACACACCTTGAGAAGCACCTTACTACGGGGAATCATGATCTAATAGTAATAACCTAAGCTCATGGGATTTTGCTTCGGTAAAACTGTAAAGCATGATGTACTGTAAACTTCTAATATAATTTGAAAATTTCTTTTATTTTACTACGATAATAGTCAAAGATAATCTCTCACAAAGCAGGCACTAGTCCTCAACATTAGAATTGCTTCACAGTGAAATTACCAGGCGAGGTATCAAGGTGCCGAGGATAAAGAATAGCTATCTAGGTCCTGTGTACTAGAAAGCCAGTAAGTCACAGAATAGACAACAAACATTTGAAAATGAGGGGCGGTGGGGGTGTGTTTCTGAAGGAGTTATCAATCAGATAATGAAAAAAGGCAGTAGTTACAAACGCTACAACACATGACGATGATAAGTAAGATTGAGACTACAGTCGTGTTCACAATTGGCAGCTCTTACATCAATCAGATAACAGAGTTCAAAAGACAAGCTAGGAAAAAAATTGTTTGGCCTTGTAAAGCTGGCACAGCAAAAGGGTGTGCTGATAATGGGAATTCAAAGTGAAAATACAGTTGACAACTTTTTTTTCAAAAAAATTGAAAATATATAATCTAAGAAACTGAAGAACCTAACACAACAAACTACATACTTCTCGCTTTGCGGCTAAACATACTAGTCCTAGGCTATAAATCCATGTTTGACAAGCTTCTATCTTCCATAAGGATGATATCGACCTGTCCCAGCACCACCATATCCCCCTCTACTCCCATAGAAGGAACCTCCTCCACCAGCCCCACCATATCCACCCCCTAGGCTGGCATCATACCCGCTTCCATAGGTACCACCAGAAGAACTAACACCACCATATCCCCCATAACTCTCACTAGGTCCACCATATCCTCCAAGATCATAACCTCTGCTAAAGCCACCTCCATAACGACCAGAGTACCCAAAGGAGGGGTCTCCTCTATAGGGCCCCATGGCACCGGCGTATCCTCCATATCCACTGAATTCACCTCCATAGCCACCATAAGCACCACCCCTACCACTATAAACTCCACCTGACCTATATCCCCCAACACCAAAGTTGCCACCAAATCCATCATAAGCATCTCCATATCCACCAGCAAACGAAGATCTTGAGTCATTATAGCGCTTGGATGATGATGGTGGGGGGTTTGGCTTCTTTGGCTCAGCCTTCTTAATTTCCACCTACAAAGTAAAGATCACAATATGAGCATACTCCTTAATTGGTAACAATTGCATTATTGGAAAAATTAGATGGATGAAATAATTTAAGAAGTTTCTTGATTTTCACATTTATCAAAAATTCAATTTGAGATTAAAAAAAGTAATTATGATTCATGATGAAGATATGCTTCACCTTAACCCATTATGGTAGATTAGTCACAGAATAATTGAGGGAATAGCTCATGCAGATAGCCTCATGTATCAGGGAATTTAACTTAGTCCCCCCAAAAAGAAGGCAGAAGGTAGGGATCCGCTTGATCTTATACTCCATACCCTTCTCCTTTCTAAAGGAATGTATGCACACTTAATGGTGAAAGTACTTTCAACAACAATAGATGACGCTCACTAAAGCAAGCAAAAAATTAATGCAAACTTTATATGCTGGAAAACTCACTCAAGCAATAATACTACCGCCACTAGAACAGAAAGATGCTTACAAATTCACAGAATTTTAATATCTATTTTATGTGTGAACTAAGTAATACAATCATTACTTTTGAGTACAAATAGGAAGTAAGAAAATAACATGGCATCTTGATTCTTGACAAACAAAGTTTCTAAAAAAATGTATTGCATAAAAATGACTGCTAACAATGATTCATCAGCAATAAATTTGAACACGAAAGCAGTCTTTAAAAAATTAACAATTAAAAAAAATAAGGAGCTCAGCCACATTTATACTGTTTTCCTCCTCTTTTAATGCCTAGTTGCTCGCGCCCCCCCGGGAAAAAAATAACAACTGTTTAGCCACACAGCAAAAATTTGAAAACTACATCAATTACAGATTGGGTAGGAAATCCATTATATATAGAACTTGTCAGAAGTATGTGAGCATTTGTGAGAGTAGCGTTTCCCTAGATGACTATGTGATGGAGGACACCGGCAGCAGCAATTGAGGGTTTACAAAAAGCGTGCAAAAGCCAATTCCAAGTGCCACCATTTGAGGACTTATTCCAGTTTTAACCTCTTCATACAGTTTTCTGGCTTTTCAGCAAATTGTATCTACCTGGTTGTGTGATGCAATCCAAGACTAGATATCAAATATGCCTAAGGAAGTGGGAAGCGTTTTTTTTTTCATTCTAGACTGAATTATTGTTTTGGAACTCGAAAGATTTTCCAATTCACAATTTGATCATCGAAAGATTTTTTCTCTCAATTTGGTCCTTCAATATGTATTCTATTAGCAAAATGGTCGTGCCATTAAGTCATATCAACGGCCAGGTATGTATTGAGTTAAGTCACATCAGCGTGTTTGATAACAGCAGGACCATTTCGCTAATGGAATACACATTGAAGGACCAAACTAAGAGAAAAAATCTTTCGATGATCAAATTGAAATTTTGAAAATCTTTCATAAACCAAAATGGTAATCTAGTCGTCTTTTCTACTCAAACCTGATTTCCTTCGCAGACAGCATTAAAAATTCACAAACCAAAATGGTAATCAATGTGTATTCTATTAGCAAAATGGTCGTGCCATCAAGTCATATCAACGGCCAGGTATGTATTGAGTTAAGTCACATCAGCGTGTGAGATAACAGCAGGACCATTTCGCTAATGGAATACACATTGAAGGACCAAACTAAGAGAAAAAATCTTTTGATGATCAAATTGAGATTTTGAAAATCTTTCATAAACCAAAATGGTAATCTAAGTCGTCTTTTCTACTCAAACCTGATTTCCTTCGCAGACAGCATTAAAAATTCACCCCATCAAATTCTTAACTATTCCTTGCTTTAATTTGCCTTAAACCCCATCAAACCTAAAACCTTATTACTGCACGGCGCACATACTGTTCAGACTTCACAGCACCAGAATAGCCACTATATTGATCCTAAAACCCCCATCCTCTTGCCTAATAATTACTCTTCCATTAACACACGAAAATAATCCTTCAATCAACAATATTTCCACCTTAATTTGCCCCAGAGCCCTAATTTTGGTCTGCAAAACCCTAAGCCTCTTGCTGACCTACATCATTACGGCTGCCAATTTGTTTGATGAAAATTTACTGGTCAAGGCTAGCTAATTGGTTGGCTCATGAAAACACTTTCATAGTCCATACAAAGGTCTTTTTTAAGATAGTTTCTTTCTGGTATGTATCAAGCAACTGAATTGTCAAAATGGGAGATGCAAATATTGTCAGCCCAAAATAAGCATATAAATCTCATAAAAGTCACTGAGGAAATTGAAATAAACACACACACTGTCATTGTGGAAGACATTCGGGCAATCAGCCAGAAGATATTTAGAAATCAATTATAGAAGTAAAAGCCACTTTTGTCCCCCTCTATGTCTGTCAGGCACAAACACAAATAAAGAAACACAAGCAAGAAAATTTCTTTTATACTAAAAATTCCTTACCTGGGCCCCAGCAAACTCAATCTTGTTCCCCTTAGATAGGAGATCTTCAACAGCTTCCTCAGAGTCAAAGGTGACAAACCCAAAGCCACGAGAACGATTGGTGGAATGGTCCCGCATTATTTGGTGATCTTTGACCTCTCCATAGTGTGTAAAGAAGTCTCTAAATTCGTCTGTGCAAAGTGAAGTTATGGCATAAGTGCTTATCTAATTAAAAGCCATGGCCAACCAAAGCAAGGGGCCATTTGTTGCAGTATTTCAGGGTTGAAAAGATATATTCAAAATCAATAACCAATTTTTAGCCTTAGTCAATCAAGATATCACAAATTGGAAGGCTTATATTCTGAGTCATGAATCACATCGTAAGATAAGGTAAATAATTGATAAATAGTTTAAAAACATAATGTAAAATATGTACATACCTATAACATGAAAAAAGAAAAGAGTAATTTTAAGTCTTTAACCCTAGTTTAAAGATATTAATATCACATATGGCACTTAATAAGCTACCAAGGACTCCAAAAGCTAGCCATAAGTTTTAGATAAGTCATAAAGTATAGATGCATAAGTAATTAAGTCCTAACATGATGCATAAATATTACTAAATTTAAATCTAAATATGCTCCCCTTCAACAGTCCACAATAGAAAGCTTTCTGTCATACACACTGGGTAGTCACTGCTGTAGTATTTTTTAGGTTTTGACCCAAAAAAGGTCAAAGTTCCATGCATTTTCAATTTCCCTCTTTGAATTGTATCGCTGGGCATGGGTATTGCATCAAACTGAATGATACATATCATATATCGTGCAATTCTTATAACACTACTATTTATTGTTCGAAAAACAGCTGAAAAAGTTAATTTTAACTAATTTTGGATTGGTGGGTGATTATTAAAGAAGTTGTTAGTCCATTATATAATTTTTAAAAATATATATCTCTATGCAAAGTTGTGTCCTGTGCTGGGTCTATGCCTCATAATCCAGCAGAAACAAACTAGCTCTCAGTTCAGAGACAACCTACCTTCAGTCACGGTTGAGGGAATTCCACCCACAAAAATTTTCTTAGTCCTGAAATCCTTCGAGCCAACAGCTCCCCTGGGTATCGTACGCTTAATTTCCACCTATATGGTCCCAAAACCATAAGATCCAGAAAAGAACTAAATGTACTTCAAGATAAAAACCACATCCTAAGTCTAAACGTTAAATACAGTTCTTACTTGTTTTCCATTGATAATATGTGTATCGTCGATAACTTTATCAACCACAGAGGGATCTGCATAAGTTATAAAACCAAATCCACGAGGTTGCCCAGTCTTCCGGTCCTTCATTATTACAGAATCTGTAATCTCACCATATTTACCAAAGTGCTTGATAAATTGGGCTGCACGACCAAACACAATCCCAAGGCCCAAGGGTAAGAAACTAATACACAAACACTATATCTCACAACAAAAGAGCAATTGGCACCCGTTAAGACATAAACTAACCAATTGTCGTTTCTCTCGCTAAACCACCTATAAATATCTTTCTGCAATTAGGATTTGAGTGTAATTAGAATCGAATCTAAGAAATTCATAACACTACAAAAATTACAACAGTAAGGAAAAACGCGGGGACAAAGGAATACCAAAAAAATCATAAAATAAATAAGGAAACTTTTACTTCCCTGAAATGTTGAGCATCTTTCTATAAATTCAAAAATTGTTCGTAACTAACTGAGTTTCTTGAGGTTCTAGTTTCAAGCTTTCTCAGAAGCCAAACGGAACCAGAAACTGGAAAAAAGACGAGTGAGAGAACGTGGAAAGTTACCCGGGACTGGCTCCATCGCCGGTAAGGGGCTGAGACTTGTCCTCGTCTTCTTCTTCTTCTCTGTGGGCAAAGGACCTAACGTCGTTGGTTTCTCTGTCGACAATAGGGTCGTTACTGGGTGAGTCCATGGCTTCCAAATTCGGAAACGGAGGGTAGAGAAGAGGAGAGCTTTTCCAAGCAGGAGAAGAAGAAGAAGAAGAAGAATAGAATAAGTGAACGTAACCCTAGATAACGTTATTGTTGTTTGTTTTATAAAACTGAAAACCCCTATCGGCTACAGCCCTTTTGTAGGAATCTGATTGTTGTTTGTGGTGCGGGTGGCTGAAGAAGGTAGGTGATGGCGGATTGGCGGTCTTGATTTTTCATTAAGACATTGGCAGGCCTTTAACTGTGGGCCATCGGTTTGGAGATGTATTGGGCCTTGCAGCAGGCCCAACCCATATTTTAGCGTCCAGGAGGTAGCATCTGTCTAAGAGCCTAAAGCCTATGCTTGATTATAAAGGTGTTTTTTTGTCTTGCTGTTTCAATTGTCACATAATAGAATTCTTCTTTGTAGGTTGTTGCAATTTAAATAGATATTTTGTGATTATATTTTCGTTCTGTATAAGAGAATAAAATTTTGACAAAATTATTGTGAGGTAGTTTGAGTTGAGTGTAATTTTATATAATATTCAATCACATTTATATTCTTCATTAGTACCTCGTTTATTCTTTAGTTTACATGTAAAATGTGATACTAATGAAAAATATTACATATGATTATATTTGTTAAGTTATATCTGAATGTACTCATGTATTTAGATGCTTTTTAAGAAAATAATTAGAAGAATTTAAAAAAATCAAAAAAATAGAAAGAAAGTTAAAAAATTTCAAAAAATAATAGAACACAATACTTAAAAAAAAGTGAAAATAGTAAAGAAAATGTTAAAAAAATTCAAACAAAAGAGTAAAAAATTCAATAATACAAACACAAATAATTAAAGAAAAAAATGAAAAAGTAAATAAAAAATACCCAGGTACATTTGAGTGAAAATTAAAAAAACACCAACTCTTACTCAACCATTTAGTTTTTAATTTCATTTATAGTAATATACAAATTTCATATAATTTTAACAAGTAATGTTTATTGGTACTTATAAAGTATAATGTCATCAATGATTTGACAACATACATCACCTTTAAATGATTATATTTTCTTTTCATGATGTATGACATTATCGTACCTTAAAATTGACTAATTTTAACATATTTGGTGTCCAGAATAAAAGTATGCATTTGTCCAATAAAAAACCTGACTCAAATTTCACGAAGAATAATGTTAATCTTACAAATCTTTTTTTCACATACACTCGTAAATAAATCAATCACTCGTTATTTTTAAGAGTCTGAGATTCGTGAGAGAAAATTTTGTTAGAATAGACTTCCTGATAACGAAACTCAAAAGTAGTACATACAAGAAACTATCTCTGTCCCAGGCATGCTCATGACTACATCTATTCATTTACCATTTATATGGCACTGCCAACGTCCATAAACAATATTTGGATGTTAAAAGAAATAAAATGAGTATACAATCAACAGCTATAGAAGTTGTACATCGCAAGTTGAACCGCAACGGCAACAAGCACTAAGAAGAGCGCTGAGTCCGGCTCACAAACGCACAGGATACATTTTCATATAAACAAGGTAAAACTAAAGCCAGCTTCATCGATAAGACCACCTCCAATCTTCATTATCATGCACACCATCAACATCATGGTCTACAAGAACAAGGAGGGAACTAAAAAAAAGTAGTAAGGAAGGGCCGTATAATATACACTTAAAAAATAGATAGTATAAAAAAAATTTAAATTTTAATAAGATAATTATATCATATGTATATATGAATATAATAATTTTTTTTAGAGAAAGCGACTGCCACTAAATCATTCAACCTGGTTCCGTCCCTGACCTAGACCATAATCATTGCCAAAGTCCTCCTCTTATAATGGATCAGCATCACCATCTTTGGAAAAACCATGACGTTCTAAATCTTCATCTGATGATTCATTACTAGCGTTGCTGCGTTCACATTCTTCTGATTCATCATCAGAGGCTTCATCCTCTTCTCCATCCTTCCCTTCAGATATCTCATCTGGATAATCATTCAGTGGATTGTTTTCAGCTGTCATCACCAAATATGAAGACAGTGTCAACTAAGAGTAATTTGACCGTAGTAATGATTGGACAGCATATAGACTAGCAAATACCGTTTGAGTCATCGCTTTCGTGATCTGATTCATCAGGTCCATCATAGTAATCATCGTCATCAACTTGAACTCTAATCCATACAGAAAGATGTCAAGAAGAACAAATACATTATGTAATTGATGGAACATATATAGACAAAAAAATACTCACAGTGGATAAGAATATGAAGAATCTTCGACATTTATGTCCATCTCATCCTTCACAGTGTAAAGGTCATATACATAATCCTCTGTAAGTTCATTTAAGAGGGGGCATCACAAATCAATTAAAAAAAATTATCAGCAACACTAATAATCAATTGTTGAGTTGTTGACAATGTGGATGAAATGGCACTAGAAAACTTCAAAATCGAATTTTTCTATATCCAAAACCAACAAGACGTTGTTGTTAGCTTAAGTAGCCAGAACTCCACTCATCTCATTTATTTACATAAAATAAGTGCAACTTTGACTCAAGGCAGAAAGGATGGTAACATTTTAATGGTACTTTGCAGCTAAACAACAACCTTGTTTGGAATGAGCAAGCAGATCAGATTCAATCTCTGCAGCAGCATTAGGAATAAACTCTCTCAGTAAAGGGAGGTAACTAGACAAAAGTCTTTGATCCTCCAAGGAGATATCTCTGCATTAATCACAGGAAAATTTGTTTCCTATGAAAACTGTTCAAATACAAGAAAACAAATTGACTTGATGATAGAAAGACTTACTCCTGCTGCACCTCCTTAAATTTCTCTTCGTTGTCAACACGAACAATATCATAGAAGTGGCATATTTCTTGTAATGTTTTATCATGCGCTGCCTCTTTGTTTCCTTTCCTACTCTTCCATATTTGTTCAAACCGAGCATTTTTTGCTAAAGACTGGAGAAAGAATAAAAGCAACATAATAACTGATAAGTTGGCCAGAAGGAAACTCCTTAGAGAAATCATTTCATCATTTATTATCTTTTTTTTTGGGTTACATATTTTACTTTAAAATAAACTCTGTAAAGGGTAAAGGGTGATCGGAAACCACCTTCGTATTTGCTATGTAGAAAAATAAATAATAAATAAGAGTGAAATACTCCAACTACTCTTAAATTTAAGTGCACTTCGCTAGATGTCCCTCCTCTTTCAGAAAGCAACTAAGTTACTGACAGTCCAATTCATAATGGAATATAACCACAGCACATCTAAAAACAGAAAAGGCACATTCCAGAAGTGTGTTCTTGACCCAGAGAGAAATGATATTCACATTACAGTTTTGAACATATGTAAGAGTAAACATCAAGCTGCTAATATGTAACATTGAATAAACAACCAAAGCAATTATCAGGATTTGAATTTAGGATGAACCTAGGTCTTGGAACACTCCCTAACCTTATATACAGATAAATAACTAATTGAGCCATTGCTCGTGCTCACTGTTAATAAGTGTCATTTATAACTTATTATAGGTTATGGTATGATTATCAAATCATATTTCAGGAGTTTTGAGTAATATTCAAACTAAAATGCAGGTCCATGTAAATGTAATAGTACCAAGAATAGGGAGTTAATATAGTTTACAATTTACTCTATAAATAAAACAGAATCCTTCCAAGTCTTACGAAATTTGACTTATCTTCTTGGACAATAGTGTTATCTTTCTAGTTTTTGAGTTCAGAGTATGCTTTTCAGGAATCACATGAATATATATAATCCATATACAAAGTTTAAATTGTTTTCAAATGATAAAAAAAAACTTGGAATAATCTAGTTTTGGATTTGAACTGGCCTCAAAATAGATTAGTGGCAACTTGGCTTATGCATGTTGTGCTTTCAAGTTCAAGGATTCAAGGTAGTTTAGTTAGAAGTAACTAGCACCAAAAGGAAAATCAAACGAAGAACAGCTCTCCAGTAAAACAACAAAAACTCAAAAAGAACAAAAACAAAGGAACACTCCATGCAAATGATATTATCAGACTTAGAGTTTCAGTAAGGGACCTAACCTATAAATTGAAATGTACTAGAAAAGAATACAAGTAAAAAGGATGCAAGGGCGTCCCTACAGAAGAGACATCAATACATCCTTTTCAACTATTCTTTTAAGGAGAGGAGGGGATATATGAAGCATGATTACATATGTTGCCTTCTCTTGAGAAAAAGCATATAATTGCCAAACCATATCCACACGTATGAATAGGAGTAATATAAGCTATGTGACAAACCTCTTGCTTTTGTTTAGCTTTAAGCAACAGCTGGTCTTGTTTCTGTGGGCAATAAATTGGAAACAAGAAATGTTAAAGACCATATAAATAACAATGCAAAGCATTGTTCGCAA
>JASKGM010062423.1:0-52948 GCA_034509205.1 Ceratonia siliqua
AAACGCTGCACAAAAGCTTGCAACACCTCTTTCATCTTCTTTGCTCTCATTCTTGTCATTGGACCACTTGGAATATTTAAAGAATCTTCATGCTTCTCACGTGCACTTGCTCCTGGGCTGCTCACATCAGCCTTTGATGACAACTGTATGTAGATAGAGGTTGTCAGTGGGAAAAAGCAAAAGGGCTAGATTTATGGGATGGGTTCTGAGGCCAATGTAGTCAACATGACCTAATCAAGCCAGCCACCACTAGCCAGCTTGGATCCCCAACCTTCGTAGTGGATGCAGCTTAGTCCATGGCATGGCTAATTGTGCTTCTTCTTCTATCCCTACCTCTTCTTAGTCCCTAGCTCTCATTGATGATGATTGTGAGTTAGATGCTGATAATTTATCGATATAATTTTTTACATTATAGTTGATTAAATTCATATACTTTGTTTGAATTAAATTAATAATATATTGATATTATAGAATGTGCCAATGTGATTTGTGTAGCTTTATTGTGAAATATTATCAATCTTAATATGCCCACTTGCTTTTAAATTTGTATAGAAATATTGCAAGTTATTGTATGTTGGATACATTAATTCTACATGACAAAGGGTTTTAGATAGAATATTTCCCTGTCAAATAGGATAATAATTAATTGATTACATGGTTAGAAATTGGAATTGGATTGGTTAGGTGAGTTGGATGCCTTAGTATTTTCTTAATTCATGAAATCTCTTTCCTTTTAAGTGTTTGGTTAATTCTTAGTTGTTTAATTTAATTTGTTATTTTATGTTTTACATTTCAATACTTTTCTTGATTTTCAAATAATTTAGAGTTATAAGAATTTCAATATCAAATAGGTAGAAAATCCTTGTGGGATTGACATCATTCATTATCACTATATTACTTGCTACGATTTTGTCCACTTGTGAATGATCACATCAAGTTTTTGGAGTTGTTGCCAGGGATTTTTTGTATTTTCTATTACTATTGATACCAACTAGCTCTAGGTTAATTTATTTTATTTTATTTAAGTATTAATTTTTAATTTTTAATTTAATTGTTTCATTTCATTTAGTTTTTTTCTATTTAGTTTAGTTTTATTTTAATTTTTCTTCTTTAATTTTATTTATTTTATTTTCAAGTTTCCTGAGTTATGCATGAGAAATACTCGAAGCTTGGACTTAGTACCTTTTGACCTTGAAATTGATTGCACCTTTCACCGTTTGAATAAAGAGAAAAAGTAAGAGTCCATAACTGAGAACGAAATAATGGGATATCAACAAGGAAACAAGACCTTAGGAGATTATGTTGTTCCCCTTGTCACCGAAGTTAGTTCTAGCCTTAGACGACCTACCATTCAAGCTAATAACTTTGAGATAAAGCCAGTTGTAAGCCAGTTGTACTTCAAATGGTAGCATCTATAGTGCAATTTTGTGCGCATGTTGCATGAGGATTCTTTGCTCACATAGCTACTTTTCTAGAAACATGTGATACTTTTAAGCGTAACAAAGTCTTTGATGATGCTATCAATTTGAGACTTTTTCCATTCTCCCTCCGAGACAAGGCAAAGACATGGTTAACCTCACTTCCATCGTTATATATAACTACATGCGATGATTTGGCTAAAATTTTTTTAGCTAACTTCTTTCCCCTAGCCAAAATTATGAAATTGCAAAATGGTATCACTATCTTTACTCAATTTGATAAGGAGTCTCTTTATGAAGCTTAGGAGAGGTATAAAGAACTGCTTAGAAATTCCCCACATCATGGATTTCTTATTTGGATTCAAGTACATACCTTCTTCAATGGTTCGCAACATACGACACGTACTATGATTGATGTAGCAGCCAGAGGACCTTGATGAAAAAATACCAGAAGAATCTTTTGAATTGATAGAAGAAATGGCAACTAATAACTTCCAATGGTCAGTAAAGCAAGTGACACCAAAAAGAATTTAGGGAGTTTATGGAATTGATTCCTTTTTTGCTTTAGCTTCTAAAGTTGCAACTTTGTCTAAGAAATTAGACAATATCAATGTGAGTGCCATTCAGTCCACTAATGCGATTGTGAATTTTGTGCAGGGAATTATATGATGGTAGACTATCAAGTGGGAAATCCATTAGTTGCTAATAATAGTTCAGAGTAACAAAACTTTGTGTCGAATACTAACAAGAAAACAATCCTTACTCCAGTACTTACAATCCAAGATGGCAAAACCACCCCAATTTCTCTTGGAGAAACTTCCAAAATGTTCCCCAACCTTCACCGGGTTTTCAACATCCACAACAAGAGAATAAGCCCAATGTGGAGGATGTAATGGTGCAATTTATGGCCAGGGTGGAGGCTAAACTTCAAAATCATGCCAATGTTCTAAAGAACAATGAGAACACTATGCGAAGCATTGAAATGATAGTTGGTCAATTGGCAAGATTACTGTCTGAAAATCTCCAAGGATCACTTCTAAGCACCATGAAAAACAATCTGAAGGAGCAAGTAAAAACCATTACTTTAAGAAATGGAAGAGAGCTTAATTTACTAGAGAAAGTACAAAACTCTAGAAAGAGAAGCAGACTGTGAGGGCCGAGGAGCCCTTCCTTATGCCTAGCCAGACAATGAATAAAAATCTTCCTATTTCTTGTTCTCATATTTCTCCTTATGTTTCTTCTATACCTTTTCCTCAGAGAATTCAAAAAAATAAGCTAGATAAATAGTGTTAAAGTTCCTTGATGTTTTTAAAAAGTTACATATTAACACTCATTTTGAATATGCCTTGTTACAAATGCCTAGCGATGTGAAGTTTATGAATGAGATTCTATCCAACAAGAGGAAATTGGGGGAGTATGAGAATATGATGCTGATTGAAGAGTGCATTGCCATTTCAAAAAATAAATTATGATCAAAGCTTAAGCATCCATGGAGTTTTACCATTCCTTGCAGCACTGGAACTTCTTATTTTGAAAAAGCTTTGTGTGATTTAGGTGCTAGCATTAATTTGATGCCTTTTTCCATTTTTAGACAGTCAGGGCTAGGGGAGGTCAAGGCCACTACTGTTTCACTTCAATTGGCAAACTAATCCATAAAGCACCCATGTGGAGTCATAAAAGACGTATTCGTAAAGGTGGAAAAGTTTATTTTCCTATTGATTTTGTGATGTTGGATATGGAGGAAGACCAAGAAGTTCCACTAATTCTTGGTCGACCATTCTTGGCTATTGGAAGGGCTTTAATTGATCTTCAAAAGGGTGAGTTAACATTAAGAGTGAATAAAGAAGATGTTATGTTCAATATCTATGAAAACCTAACATTTCCAAAAGTGCCAAGCACTTGTTTTCGAGTATATGTCACTAAGCAACATGTAGAACAAGATTTTCAAGAAGATAAACCACCTGATCACTAGAAAGACAATACAGAAAGTATATTCAAAGTTAATGGTAAGATATTGAAGCACTATTATGGAAAATAGGTGGAGAAGAACTTTGCACTTATTCCTCTTAAAGACAATTGTTGAACAAAACTAAAAGTCAAGATATTAACTCTAAATAAGTGCTTCTTGGTAGGCAACTAAAGCAATTTATGTTTTTTTTAAGTGTGTTTATTTTGATGCATCATTTCTTCTTGTAATTTAGTATTTGTGGTTATTTTCAGTTTGCAATAAGTTTGTGGACAAACAACCATGTTGCAACTCTCTTAACTTCACATTCAAGGAGTATCTTTCATCACTACCTCTTTTGTTTTATTTTGAAACATTGGGGACAATGTTTAGTTTAAGTTTAGGGGTAGGGATAATTTATTTAGTTTGTTTTAAAGTATTGGAAAAAAAATTCAAAAATTCAAAAATCACAAAAATATTTTCGTCTGTATTTATTTTGTTACTGGTTGATGATCACAACCCTTGATTGTCATTGAATTGGATTTGTGGAAAATACTGAAATTGTCTTATTTTTGTGATTAATTCTTGTGTTAGCCTAGTCTACTAAAAGTACTCTGAACACCTGTGCATAATACCATGATCAATAAGTTACTTTGTTGGCTTAGAGTATACTTATGGGAATTGGAAATTTTTTTAGGATCTCACTCAACTCTAGAACATATTTGATAATCTCTCAAGGTGAATTCCTAGGTAGCACACCACTAAAGAAATGATATAGACCATTTTTGGAACGATTAAGCTTTTCTAGCCTACACTCATTATCTATCTCTAGTCACCCCATTGAGCCTCAACACAATAGCCAATTTGTTCTTTCATTAACCCATATTAATCACACCCTTTAGCCCATAAACACACATCCTACCCTTTGTCAACAAGATTTGTTGTTTGCTTAAGTGATTGGAGAAGAGAAAAAGTTTGTTAACAAGTTAGAAGAGCAAGAGCAATTTTTGTTATTCCATTTTGATCAAAAGAAAGAATATGAAAACAAAAATAAAAAGTGAAAAAAGGAGAAAAAATAAAAAATAAAAAGAGAAATAGCTACAAAATATACAACCCAAAGTCAAGAAAAATAAGTTTGGGGCTGTGAATCTGAATAAAAAATAGAAGAAAAGAAAAAATACATTCATGTTATGTTGAGTTGAATAAATTGCTCATAAGTGGTCTAGAAAGTAAATGTGAAACTTTATTTTTTTTCTCTCTTCAGTGGTGAAATTTGTGTGGAATTTTCTTGCTTTGATTTCTTTATCTTTATTTGTTTTACCATTTCCCAAAGCTGAACATTACAAGCTTTTATTAGGTCCTTTTGATCTTTGGTGGTATGTTTGTACTACATTAGTTGGGAGTTGACTTGAAAGATTGGCATATGATATTTAAGAAGCTCATTCCCATGGAGATAAATCATAATTTATTCTAGTTTGCATAAATTGATATGAGTTGATAGAGTAGCAAGTTGAGATTGGGTACTCACATACACAATCAAAGGCTTCCTTGTAAACACAGCATACTCTTGAATTAATCTCAAAACTTGCTCAATGTTAAGAATTTTCCTTGAATAATTTTCTTGATGCTATCCATGAGGCAATCATTATGAGAAATTAACCTAGTATAATTGTTTTAATTTTTATTTTCTCTCTTCTTTTTGCTCGAGGACTAGCAAATCTTAACTTTAAGGGTATTTGTTGTCCTCAATTTTTATATAAATATTGTCATACATTTACTCTTAATTTCATTGCTAATTGTGTTTATTTCTCTTATTTAATTAGAGTTTTTATTTGTTTTATTTACCTTTTTAAGAATAAATAAAAGAAAGAAAACCTACACATAAAGTGGAGTGAAATAGAGAGGAGTCATGGGGTAAAAGGAGAGAAACAATGGAGACTTTCCCATAAAATAGGAAAACTAAATCCTATTTGAAGCAGGAAACAAGGGAGGTTGAAACTGATTAGGAATAGGAAACTAGCAATATTGGGATATAAATAGAGCTGCTGCCACCCACCAAAGAAAAACACCAGTCGAGAGAGAGAGACTGAACCGATAAAGAAAAACATGAAAAACAGGTGCTGGTGCTACTTGATGTTCACTGTTTACTACTTTTTTGTGAGTGCAACATAAGGAGGTAGCAGAAGAGAACCAATAGTGTGTTAGCAGTATCGTGAACCAGGAGCTGGGTGAGAAGTTAGGGAGCATTCACTGTTCCTTCTCTATATTTTATCTCATCTTTGCTTAATTTTTATTGTGAATTTTAGAATTAAAGTAGTTTGTTTTTGTTGGATCTAGTGATTAGCCCTAGGCTTTTATAGTACAAGCATGGTTTTTAAATTTTTTAAAACATTGCATACTTGAAAACTAGTGAAAGCAAAACACCAAGCAAAAACTCATGGCTAGAGAGAAAAGGAAAATAGATAGGAATTTTATATACTTCTTGTAATTACTTTAATATTGTAATTTGCTTCCTACCAAACGCACTTACCGCCTATTCTTTGGGAAGCACCAATCCACATAACCTATGGTGATTAGGTTTAGTGATTAGAATAGAACCAAAGATGAAAAGAAAAATAATTGATAGCTTTCAAAATTAAGATAGAAAGCCTTCCCTATTTCTCCTTACCCCTATAATGGCACTCAAAAATTCACTTTTTCTCTTGTGTTTTTTCTCTCAAAACTTACGGTGCTCTCAAGGTATTTTTCTCTTTGTATGTGACTGCCACAAGGGGAAGGGTTATGTTATATTTATACTAACCTAACCTTAAGTCATTCCTTTTAATTCAAAAACTTAGAGATTCCACATGCCTACCATGACGAAAATAAATAATAAAATCATCTAATTAATTTATTAATTAATAATTATATCATTTAGTTGGTAAAGTCATATTTTATTTAAAACTTAAATAAAACATGTGGGCATTTCTAATTGGTCATGCCTAAATAAAAATTCAAATAAATGAATTTTATTTTATTAAATTCCCTTTGACTTAGTTAGTCTCCCAGTGAAAGTCAGTTTCCTTGAAAATTAAATTTGTTTTAATTTTCAACCCTTATTCACTTTAGTTAATTAGGATAATTATGACGATATATGTTTGAATATTTCAAACCATTTTCTCCCTACTTGGTCTTCCACTTCTCCATCTCATGGAGATTTGGTGCTCTTCTCTTAAGTTTGAATTTCAAACTTTAGCCATTAGGATTAATTTAATTTAATTAAATCAAATTGTTATCCTAATAAAAGAGTTTTAGCTGAAATTCCTAATTAATTGAGGATTTAATTTTTTTTATCAACTTCTTTAAATCAATTAATTTGAACATTTCCAATATTAATTTAAAATAATCTAATAAAAATAATTACTTAAGATAAAAGTTTCTTTAGATTGAGACAACACTTGTCCTAATTAAAACAACATTTATTAGAATTATTTTTGTCTCTTTAGTGACAAAAATGTTTCTCAAATTTTCAAGCATACATAGGACAACGTTTGTCCAAAAATTTGTTTGTCCAAAATTGAGACAACTTTTGTCTCTTTAAGACATACAAACATGTACTAAGACAACTATTGTTTAAAAATAATTATTTTGTCTAAATTAAGACAACTCTTATCTTAATTAAGACAGAAACTAAAATGCTATAATTTAATTTCATCGCAAATTTATTCTTAATTAATGTGGATTGAATTCTCCAAAGCTAGGTGGGGAATCCATTTGGACATAGGAATTTCAAGTTCGAATAAACTCAGAAATATTTTAATCTCATTAAGATAATTTAAGTTTATTCATCATGAAGTCATTTTACTAAATATTCATGATTGCACACTTGAAAATTCTTAAAATTACAAGAAGTCAATATTGAGCATTGATTTGTCCAATTTGCAAACCTAGTGTTTGTGAACCCTTATAACTATCCATTGATACAAGATAAAATTATCATTTTACCCCTTATGTCAATTTGGTCATATGGCCTCAGATTTCATATGATAAGTGACCAGATAATCTTTTAGAACTTTTCTAAAATTATATAGAAATGATGAGTAGCTAATTCATCATTTCATTGGGCATAGATATATCTTACTTGTCTTCTTGAAATCACTAGAAGTGATGTAATGTTACAAACCCTATTTCCTAGATTTATGTTCCTAGATGTTCACACCCACTATAATTCCAATATACAGAGTCTTAACCACTATCACATAATGGTCATGCCCATAGTATGTCAAATATCACATTGGACATGAACAGGAGTCCATAATTCAATAGGATTTCAGTTCTGCCACTAGCAGATGCTATATGTGTGAGTTCAAGTTCAAAGTTATGATAGTAATAACTTGATATCTCACTTGATTCTAATTCATTTAATAGTGTCATTACCTAAAGTCTACTTCTTCAATGATTTGAGATTGCTCATTCCCTTAGGGAAGAATCTCATTTTTCTATGTAGGTAATCTGAATACTACAGTGTTAATTGAATGAAGTGACTGACTCTATTCAGTGACTGTGAATATCATTTTGAATTCATTCAAAGATACATATATCTTTTTTGCATAACCCTTATGCAAATTTATCTTGGTTTATTAGAATCCAGGAACCTAAATAGTTAGAAAATAAAGCTTACATAAATAAACTCTTTATTTATTAATATCAAAATGTATTTACATCAAATTGGCACAACTTACTTTTCAAGGCAACCTATTCCCAATAGTTTTAATTTTATTATGAACTAATTTTCTTTGCAAAGGTTACGAAGTAGCCTTTCCATGAAGATTCAATTTTATTTCTATGTGATCAAGATTTTAGTATTCAATTTGTTCACATTACTGATTTTAATGCTTTTAATTATTTGGTCAATAATTGAAAGATTTGTTGTGCATGTTAATTCAAGAGATGATGCATGTGAAATAGCTTCTTGTGATGTATGCCATAAATTGAACAAAAGACAGGAATGTGCTAGTGTGATTTGTGTGCCTGTGTTGTGAAATATTATCAATCTTAATGTGTCCAATTGCTTTTAAATTTGTATAGAAATATTGCAGGTTATTGTATGTTGAGTAATTATAATTCCACTCAAGAAAGGGTTTTAGATAAGTTAGAATATTTCATCATCAAATAGGATAATAATTAACTGATTGCATGGTTAGAAATTGGAATTGGATTCGTTAGTTGAGTTGGATGCCTTAGTATTTTCTTAATTCGTGAAATCTCTTTCTTTCTAAGTGTTTGGTTAATTCTTAGTTGTTTTATTGAATTTGTTATTTTATGTTTTAAATTTAAATTTACTATTTTTCTTGATTTTCAAATAATTTAGAGTTAGAAAAATTTCAATAGCTAATAAGTAGAAAATCTTTGTGGGTTCAACATCCTTCTTTATTACTATATTACTTGCTACAACTTCATCCACCTTCGAATTATCGTAACAGGTGATAGCTTGTCCACCAACCAAATTTATCACCCATCCTTTGTGAATTCCTTCAGACCAAAGAACCTTTAGTGAACTAGGTGAGAAGAACAACTAATAGACTTTATGATGACACTCTAGTGTCTCTCATGTTCTTGGCCTATATGGAAAGCTCTCTTACTCTTTGAGGGTGGTGGCACACGTATAATTTATTCTTTCAATGCCTATCTCTCTTTTGTCAATTCTTTTACCTCCAATGACTGAATATTTGTGGCGGCTATGTTCTTACTAGTATCTTTATATCAACCCTAAGACTAAGTCTTTTTGTTGTGTTAAAAAATTAACAAACCCTAAAGTCCTCTTATGGTTGTCTCCTTGCTTAGGGATTTATGTGTTATATCTTTTCTTATATCAAATAAAATCTCCTTTATCTTATTTATTTTCCATTATTTGAGTTAACCAAAATAAAATAAATGGAGCTCTTCCATTTGGCCAAAAACTTGTGTGCTTGAATTTAAAATTCAAATAATAGAATTTTAACTATAACAACCTCCTAACCACATGGTCTTCTAACGTGCATAGGATAACTAAGAATTATAACTCTTTAAAATTATAATCATATCCCACTTTGGTCTTAACTTCTTAGGATAATTCAAAATTGAATTTATAACAAATTATATTTGGCTCCCAAGAGTGGTTGGCCAAAATCTCCAAGAGATTTTTGGAGGTTGACATAATTCAAATTTAAATTTTCAAATTTCAAAATTCAAAATTATAAATTATAAAGTTGACTTTCAAAATTTTCAATCAAGACAATGTTTGTCTTAATTAGAGAATACTTGTCTTAACTAAGACATTCCATTTCTTATAAATTTCCTATCCAATTAAGACAACTCTTGTCTTAATTAAGATAAGCATTTCTTACATTAAGACACACCAAGCACACTTAGCACAACTTTTGTGCTAAAGGAATGTTTCTCCAAATCAAGACAACCCTTGTCTTGTTTAGGATAAGTAGTATAAGACATACCAAAAACTTGTCTGAATTGAGAAAACTTTTGTCACATTTAAGACATACTTAGTTCACTTAAGACATCCCCTATCTTAAGACAAATTTTGCCTTAATTAGGATAAGCCCTCAAACACAAAATGTCATCACAAAAATTTAGTAAATGTTCTCATAACTTAGTTAAATGAGGAATCTGTTTAGACATAAGGATTACAAACTCCAATGAAATTAGGATTATTTGGATCTCATTAAAAGAACCTTAGTTAATTAACCATGATATCACTCCACCATAGACTCATGGTTGCACTCTTGAAAAACCTAAAATTATAAGTTGCCAATATCTAGTATTGGTTTTCCAATTGCAAACCCTGTGTTTGTGAACTCTCATATTCATCCATTGACACATGTCAAATTTTGTCCCCAAGTCTTAGATTTAATCTGATAAGTGACCAGATACCTTTAGAACAAATCTAAAAAGTATTAATGAATGATGAATAGCTAATTCATCATTCACTAGGCCCAGATTGGTCACAAATCTTCTTAAAATCACTAGAAGTTATGTATGCACTATGAACTTCATATCTTGGATAAATGTTCCTAAATATTCATTCCAACTATTATCCCAACATACCAAGTGTTGATCAACATAACACGATGATCCTATCTATAGTATATCAAAGACCATAATGGAAATGAACACAAGTCAATATTTTATTAGGATTCTAATTCTGCCACAAGCAAGTGCATATGTGTGAGTTTAAGTTCAAAGTAATGATATTAACTCGAGCTTGCTATCTCACTTGATTTCGATTCATATAACAGTTTTAATACCTAAAGTCAACCACTTCAATGGTTTAAGATTCACCATTCTCTTAAAGGACAATCACACTCCTTCAATAGAGGTAATGTGAACACTACAGTCTTTATTGAATAAAGTAACTAACTCTATTAAGTGATTATGAACATTATTTTAGATTCATCCAAAGATGCATATCTCCCTTTCTATAACTTCTATGCAAATGTATCTTGGTACATATAGAATCTCAATAACTTAATGGCTAGAGTACAAAGCTTACAAAAATAAACTTTTTTTGCAACATGTCAATTATTTCATGATTGGGAATATACTTACTTTCTAGCAAACAATATTCTCAACAATATTTGGATTAACACTAAGACATAGTGTTGTCTCTACTGTGGACTTCGATGAACAAATCAGAAAAAAGCTCCATGTTTAGAGAATTCAAAGTGACTGAGTATATTTGGAGAAATGAAGTGGCATTACCCTTCAAATAGTCATGCTGAAATTATATAGCGCGTTAGATCGACAAACTCTTGAGGGTCTTTAGGTCATTTCAATTTGCTTACTAGGATCCAACTAGCATCCATATGTCAATCAATGCAGAAATTATGCTCAGGTTGTTACAACCACCATCTTACCATAAACTTGGATGAGTGCATTAGAAATCCTGTGACTACCAAGTAGAATGATCAAGATGGGTTTGTTGGATTCAATAAGATGGCTATATATGAGAATGAGTACACATGTGAAAAGATGTTTGTGTGATGCTAAGTGAATGCTTATATGTAGGGGTTATTACTTCAAGGACATATGAAAATTATGGTATATGTAAAAGTGCCTTAGAGTTCTAACAAGCAGCAAGCATTTGTAAATACAAGTGAGATTCCACCCCCTAACTTAAATGAAATATTGTCCTCAATGTTTAGGCATCACAATTAAAGGTAGACCTGATGTATGGCATAAACAACCAAGTAAGCATATGGGATGACAACTGAATTAGTAAAATGACATGAATCTAAAAAAAAGAACAAAACAAGGAAAACAATGAGAAAAAAGAAATAAAAAAACAAGAAAAACATACCTTGAACGGTGAGGTCAAGTTTGATAAACCGAGTTTGCAAGTGGAATATCTTCCATTGTAGGCACTTGTCTATCATTGATATTTTTAAGTGTTGACCATTTACTTTAAAGATCCAACCATCCTTAGGATCCTTTATTTCTACCCGCCACCCATTTTCAAAAACATATTTCACTACAAAGTGGTTAGTCCGCCTAAAGCGAAGCTTGCCTAGATGCATGTGTAATCTATAATCATACAAGTAACCTTGTTGATTTGGTTCAAATGTTTCCTAAGGATATTTCTATCATGAAATGCTTTCATTTTGGCCTTGTAATTCTAGAATTCTCATAAGTATCATTTTGCAGCTCCTCAAGCTTAGTCAGCTGTAATTTCCTATGTTTACCAGCTTCCATTATGTCTGAATTAAAGGTCTTAAGGGCCCAATATGCCTTATGCTCTAGTTTAACTGATTAGTGGCATGGAGTTTTAAATGTTGTTCAATAAGCCCAAAGTGCATCATTTAGCCTTAATGACCAATGCTTTCAATCGGGGCTTGTTGTCTTTTCTAAGATTTTCTTAATTTCCCTGTTTGCTAGCTCTACTTGTCCATTAGTCTCTCGATGATAAGCAGTAGAAATTTTATGAACAACCCCAAATTTTCTCATGAGAGCCTCAAAAGAAAGGTTACAAAAATGGGTGCTTCAGTCACTAATGATAGTGCGCAGTGTACCAAACCTAGACAGCACATTTCCTTAAGAAATTGTATCACTATCTGATTGTCATTAGTTATAAATAGGTAGACGGTTGTAGCATCTACCCATTTAGGCACATAATTTATAGCACAATTATGTAAACATATGCAAAGGAAGGGGGAAATGGTCCAATAAGGTCTATACCCCAATAGTTAAAGATTTCTACAACT
This sequence comes from Ceratonia siliqua, assembly GCA_034509205.1. NCBI lineage: Eukaryota > Viridiplantae > Streptophyta > Magnoliopsida > Fabales > Fabaceae > Ceratonia > Ceratonia siliqua. Next base: position 12,597 of record JASKGM010062423.1, read on the forward strand.
ATGATTGGGTTCAAGGGTATCATATCGCACCAAGACAAAGATCCTAACTTTTGGAATCTTTCAGAAAAACAACAGTAGGCATTAGTGTCACTGAATAAAGTGGGCCAATAAAATCCACACTACAAAATTTTTGCATCTGTTTTCTTTATTGAAAAGTGGTATTCGCAATCTTGAGAATGACAAAATTTTAAGACACTAACAATCTCCTCTTCATGAATGCAGCGCCTTATAATTTGATCAGGGCAATATTCGAAAAGAAAATGGTCATCTTAATAAAAATTGCATAGCTCATGGAAGAATTTCCTCTTATCTTGTGCACTTCAGTTTACTGGTATCTCACTTGCAGCCAAATAATTCTCAATATGAGCAAACCATGGTAATGAAGTAATAGAAAACATGCCCAATTAGGAATTCATCTGAGATTGACAGATCATTACTATTTTCCATGAAGGTAAGTCTTGAGAGGTGGTTGACCACCACATTCTCTATGCCTTTCTTATCCTTTATCTTTATATTGAATTCCTACAAAAGCATAATTCATCTAATCAATTATGCCTTAACATCCTTCTTTGTGAGAAGGTACTTAAGGGCAAATGGTCAATGAAAATAATGATGGGTGAACCAACTAAATAGGCACAAAATTTGTCTAAAGCAAGGACTAAAACTAGTAATTCTTTCTCAGTAGTAGAGTAATTCATTATCACACTATTCAAGGCTTTACTAACATAGTAAATGACAAAAGGTTTCCCTTCCCTTCACTATCTAAGGATAACACCTATAACATAATTATTAGCATCAAACATAATCTCAAAGGAAGGGTATAGTCTGGTGGATACACGATGAAGGCAGATGTGAGCATACTAATTGGCATTTCAAAGGCCTCTTGGCAAGCTTTGGTCTACTCAAAGTTGGTGTCCTTAGCTAGGAGGATACACAATGGTCTAAACAAAGTAGAAAAATTATGTATAAATCTCCTATAGAAACTAGCATGGCCAAGGAAGGATCTAACATCTTTAACAATTTTAAGTACAAAAAACATAGAGGTAAGTTCAATTTTTGATTGGTCTACCTATATTCCCTTTTGGGAGACAATATGACCTAAGACAATTCTTGAAGATATCATGAAATGACACTTCTGCCAATTTAAAACAAGGTTTTTTGTTCACATCGAGCAAAGACTCTTTTCAAATTTAACAACGAGAATCAAAAGAGTCACCAAAAATAGTTAAATCATCCATAAACACTTCCATTCAGTTTCCAACCATATCACTAAAGATGCTCATCATGCAACATTGAAAAGTTGCAAGGGCATTATACAAACTAAATGGCATATGCAAAAATGCATAAGTCCTAAAAGGCATGTAAAAGTGGTTTTATCCTAGTCTTCTAAAGCAATTTCAATTTGGTAATAACCAAAATGACCTTCTAGGAATCAATTAAAAGAATGGTCAGTTACTTGCTCTAAAATTTATCCAATGAATGATAATTGGAAATGGTCTTTTCGAGTGGCAGTGTTTAACTTGCTATAATCAATGCACATATGCAACTCGATCACTGTCTTGATAGGGACTAATTCACCTACTTCATTCTTTACTACAGTGACACCCAAATTCTTAGGGACTACTTGGGTAGGAATAACCCACTTACTGTTCGCAATTAGCTAAATAATACCCGTGTCTAACATCTTTATTACTTCATTTTTACAGCTTCTTTCATGGTGGGGTTAAGTAGTTAAGGCTCTTTATGAGGGTTGGCTTCCTCTTCTAATTGGATCTTATATGAATAAATTGAAAGACTAATACCCTTTATATTGGCTATGGTCCAGCTAATGTAGATTTATGCTCATTCAATATTTTAAGAACCATATCACCCTGAGTAGCGCTTCATTCTGAAGATATAATGATTGGAAAGGTATCTTTGAACCTAAGAAGGCATACTTAAGACCTTTGGGAAGTAGCTTGAGCTTGAGCTTAGGTGTTTCCACACTTCATGGTTGCTGTTTTCCCATCCTAATTGGCCTTCATATCTTGGCTATCACATTGTTCCTCCATAGTCTTGGTTAGTTGTAAAAACTTCTTCCTCCTAAATAATTCCATCTATCAAGTAAGTTATGGGTACTCGATCTCCTCTTTTGGTTGCTTACTAATGTGCAAAATGTTGACCTTGAACGTTGTACCCCAAAGAAAAGCTTTATCAATTCATTCCTATAATTTATATATGCATTCACTGTTGTTAAGAAGGGTTACCTAGTAAAAGAGGAATCTTAGAGTCATAATCAATAATAGATTGAGTGTCCAAAATTAAGAAATCAATAGGGTAGTAAAACTTATCAATTTAGATCAAAACATCCTCAAATTTCCCTTTTGGTTTCCTAAGTGAACAGTCAGCCAATTGAAGCACAACAGAAGTAAGCTTAATTTCAACCAAACCAAACAGCAAGTAAATTGAATATTGCATGAGATTTACACTACCTCCTAAGTCAAGCAAGGCTTGTGCAAACTCATGATTGTCTATGATGGATAAAATGGTAGGGTAGCTTAGATCTTTATATTTAGTGGGGTTTTTTTTTTAATTATAGTACTTACTTGCTTAGCCAAGAATGCTATTTTTTTTATCATGGTGCTTTCATTTTATTGTACATAAATATTTTAAAACCTTAGCATATGCAGGATCCCTAGTTATGACATGCAATAGGGGAAGGATAATCTTTACCTACCTAAGGTTCTTTAAAACCTCAGCATTCTGATCAATAACTATCGAGGTAGGCTTGAGAGCTTGGGGGAAGGCACCTTAGTTGGACTTATTACCACCTCACCATCTCCTTAAGTGGCAACCTCATCATTAACCACTTTTTCTCTAGTTTCCCTAAGCTTAGGAATTGTTTTAAGAAACTGAGAGTAAGTAAAGACATAAGGATAAGGAAAAATCACACCAGCATGTATAGTGGTTTAGACCCAACAAAATTCAGATCCTATGTCCACTCCTCAAGAATATACTAAATGCAATGTCAAATCTATAAGCAGTTAAGTGAAGTAAGGAACCAATCATACATCTGTAGATCTTTTGGCCAAAAGATTTACCTTGTTCATCTAACTCAAGCTTGGTTGAGCATCCCATAGAAGTCTTTGCAATTTTTGCTTTGTCCATGCCATACTTCTTTAGTGACTTTTATATATTTTAATTGATTAATGAAGATTCCTTCTTGGGATTGTTTTATTTGAAGTCTAAGAAAAAATGACATCTCTCCTATCATTATCCTTTCAAGTTCACTTTTCATTAAATTAAAGATTTCTTTACATAACAACTCATTAGTAAATCCAAAAACAATGTCATCCATGTATATTTGAACATTTAATATATCATACTTTGTGGATCTTGTAAACAAGGTTGTATCAATGGTTCCTTTAGCAAAATCATGATTTATTAGAAGCTGGTTAACATTTCATACCAAGTTCTAGGAGCTTGTTTTAGGCCATAGAGAGCTTTTGTTAATTTGAAAACATGATTTGGAAGATCAGTTTGCTCAAAACCAGGAGGTTGTTTAACATAAACTTCTTCATTTAAGAGATTATTTAAGAAAGTACTTTTAACAACCATTTGGAAAATTTTAAATCCTTTGAAACATGCAAATGCAAGTAACATTATGATATATTCTAATCTAACTATGCGAGCAAAGGTTTCATCATAGTCTATACCTTCTTTCCAATTATGCCCTTGAACAATCAGTCTTACCTTATTTCTTACCAATTACTTGCTTCATCCAGTTTGTTTCTAAATACCCACTTGGTACCAATAATTGATTAATAAAGGTAGGCACAAGAGTCTAGACTTTGTTTCTTTCAAACTGATTGAGCTCTTTTTGCATAGCTAGAATGCATAACTCATCTTCAAGTGCTTCATGAATGTTCTTGGGCTCTATTTGAGACATGCATGTCATGTAATTCATACTTTTGTACGAGAATCTTATTCTTAATCCTATAGTGGGATCTCTAATGATAAACTCTATAGGATATGATGAAGTCTTTTTCCATTCTCTTGGAACTATAGCCGCAGTCTCTGCTTGCTTAATATGATTTTCATTGATTTAAGTTATTTCTTCTTGTTGTACCCTATCTTCAGTATCTTGAGAAGGTTCTTCTCGAGGTTTAAGCTCATCATTCAAATTTAAAATATCCATTTTGAAGGAGCTTCCTTCAATATCTTCTTCTTCATTAGAGATAGATATTTTATACTTACTCAAAGTAAAGAAGTTAGTTTCATCAAAGATAACATGAATGGTTGCTCTTCTGTTATAGACTTTGTAAGTTTTGCTTAATGTAGAGTATCGAAGGAATATTCCATCATCAACTCTTCCTGGTGCCCAGTAATTGTATCAGGTAGGCTTTCTACCTTAGCATTAACAATCTCAAAATTCATTGGTTCCTCTTCATCCACAATTTTCTTGCCCTTATCTCTAGTTTTTTAAATCTTCTCATGAACCATAGTTTTCTCTACTTTGAGTCCTTTCCGACATCTCCTCTGGCCCAACTTTTAGAGGTAGACGTGCTTTCTTTATAGTTCCCTGCTTCTTTGAAATCTCTACCTTCTTAAGCTTTTGGGATGGAGCTTTGAATGTCTGGGCAGGTGTGAGTGTGATCATTTTTGTGGGAGCTTCTTTAAAATCTACACAGACCCTTCCTTCTATTCCTTACTTTTTCTCCTCCATATTAAAGGGACTTCTTCTTCATCACCATTATCCTCCCTATGGAATATTGGTGTGAGTACATTTTCCCTCACTTTTTTCTTCATTGGCTGCTTAGGTAAGGAAGACATTTCAAGCTTAACTTGTTCCTCTTCCTTCTCTGTTAACTTTGTTTCTTTCTCAGGTGATTTATTCTCCTTCTCAAGGCTTGATTTTGTTTCTTCCTTAGTATCAATTAACTAACTCAGGGTTTCTTCTGTCATCATTAAGTTTAGGTACTTCTCTTTAGAGGTCTTGCTGTCCTCACTGTTTTCAGACATTTCCACCATTAGAGTTTTTCCCTTAGGTATATTTTTCCTTTGAATAAAAGGAATTCTTATTGACTTCCTAGTAAGAGTGAATGCTACTTTCTTCTTCTTCACTTTAGGAAGGCTCTTTGTTGACAGTTTAGGATTCTTGGATGACCCCTCTTCTTCTAACTTAATTTACATTTCTCTCTGTTGAGCTTCTAGTTCCTTTTTCATTTTATATCTTTGATTATATATTCATTTCCTTTCTTTTAGCAGTTCCTTATTCTTTGCTTCCTTGAATGGTGGCTTGTGCCTTATAGTTTTTACTTTTATCCTTCTTGGTGTAGAAACTTCCACTGATGCTACATGGACTTCCTCTTTAACTTTAGGCATCTTATCTTTCTCCTCAGTTGTCTTTTCTTTGGCTTCTTTTCTGACATCTTCCTTCATGCTAGTTAAAGAGACTCTCTATATTCTTGTCTAATGTCCTTCTTCATCTTTCTTAGTTCCCATATTCATAAGCAATCTTTGATCATAATTTCTTATTTTGAGGTAGATTCACTCTCCATGTTTTCTAACTGAACCTTATCATATTTAGCAAGAAGAGTGATTATATTTCCATAGGACAACTCAACACTATCATTGGTTAAGCAAGCCTTCATGTGATTAACAATGATATAAGGTAGATTTAGCCTTATCTCATTTGACACACCACATGCAGAATGTTTTAAACTTATTAACCAAGTTAGATTTTCCAAATATGGGCATCACCATATGATTCATCACATGCAATAGAATCTTAAGGTCAGGTATAAGAGCAAAGGCATCAATAATGTTAGATCTATTGTTAGTAATTTCTGCTACTGCTTCATCATGGGAGTAACCACTAAATTAAACATCTATATAACTAAAGAACATTTGTGGGCTAGCATTTGGGAACTTTGTTATTTCAGAAATCTTAACACATTTAACAACTATTCTTCTACCTCCCATTATTGAAGATTCTTCTAAGCTACCATTTTCAAACTTTAATTTGTATAGAAATCTTTAATGATCACAGTGTATATCTCGGCCCTAATCTTGAAGAAAACTTTCTATCCTATGTTTTCCATCCATCTAAAATCCTTGAAGTTTTCATTTTTAAGGAGCTCAAGATTTACCTCTCATGGGATTGAGTATCTTTAATGCATTTGAGCCTCTAGGCCTTTGAATGATTTTGGAACACTCATTTTTTTATTTTTCCTTTGACCTGGCACAGATGCTTCAAAAGGTTTCCTTTTCTCTTGGAATTTTATTGATGAAGCTATTGTAGTAGTTTTGTAGATGATTGAAAATGACAGGGTTTGGTGTTTATGGCAACAAGAGACTTCGATGATCGTTGAGAAATAAGGGTTTTCAGAAGTACAAGGAATTGAGTTTCAGAGGGTTTGGCAATGGGGTTTTAAAGGAAATGAAGAGGTGCCTAAAGGGACGTGAATGTGGAAACTGAAAGATTAAGTTTCAAAAAGCCACAATGCACTTAGTACTTAATTACCTTGATAGTTTTAAATTGATTTCACATTTAGATTTTTGGCGAAAACTTTAATTTGCAAGAGAAAATTAATCATGGCAATTATTAATTTAAAATTTTAAAATAAAACTGAATAGTCACATCATATTTATGCAATCACATGTAAGCAATATTGGCCAACTAAGCTTAGTTGAGGAACCTAACTTAGACAAAATGGATTAGACATTCCAATTTCTTTAAATTTTTTTAAGAACTTTTTTTTCATTAAGAGGTTTGGTGAATATGTCAACTAATTAATCTTCAGTATTAACAAATTCTAACTATATATCACCTTTTTTCTCACGATCTCTTAATAAGTGATGTTTAATCTTTATATGTTTTGTCCTAAGTATTGTATGGGATTCTTTGACAAGTTTATTGCATTAGTATTATAACACTTTATGGGAATGTTGTCAAATTTTAATCCAGTCTTTTAATTGCTGCTTCATCCAATGAATTTAAACACAATAACTTTCAGCAACAACAGACTCAGCTCTTGCAGTTGAGAGAGCAACTGAGTTCTCTTTCTTACTAGGCCATGAGATTAATAAAGTCAAGAATTGATAGGTACCTCTAGTGCTCTTCCTATCTATTCTACATCCCCCAAAATTAGCATATGAGTAACCAATAAGATCAAGATAACTACTTCTAGGATACCATAAACCTAAGTTATGTGTTCCTATTAAGTACCTAAAAATTATCTTAACAATACTTAGATGTGATTCTTTAGGATTAACTTGAAATCTAGAACACAAGCATAAAGTATAGTCTCTTGAAATTCGCTTCATTAAGTTCTGCTTCACTTCTCTTGAAATTATATATTTATACTCAAAGGTCATTTTCTAGCCATTGAGTTTCATAATTGTACTTCATCTAGCTTCTTGGCTACTTGTCTCCTTGATTTTACAACTTTAAAGCTCCATGTCGTTTGATTTTTATCTTTTGATCTTGGGCACTTTGTATTCCAAATTTGCACACAACTTTTGATCCACTTGCAGGGATTATCTTCTGCATTTTTATCTTCTTGATCTACAGGCTACACAACAAGGTTAAAAGGCAGAAACTTGTCTTTTCAAAAGTTACATTTTTGAATAAAATATAATATGCAATTTGACTTTTACAAAGAAGGCTTCTAGAAGAGTTAGTGCTTTAAAAAAAAGTTTCAGACCTCATGTAATTTCTATTTTATCGGTCGCTTTTTCATTTCAAATTTCTAAGTTATCAAACAGCCCAAAAAATGTTAATTTATATTATTTCATTTTTTTGTTACTCAGTTTGCTTATTTCTTATGCGTTGTTGCTTGCTCGTTTAAGAAATACTCCAAACTTGTTCTTTTTGACTTGAAAGCATAGTTGGCTCATCAAAACTATTTTAATCAAGATATTTTCTCAACAAAATATTTAATAATATATACATTACTAATGCTAAAAATTTCTTAAGTGTGTGAATATCGTGTAGGCTATCCTTTAACACATGGGTTGTTTGACCACTGTTGGGAATAAGTTGTCTTGGAAACCAAGTTGTATTCCCCAATTTGATGTAAAAATATTTTAATATTAATAAACAAAGTTTATTTATTTTAGGAATTATCAAGAGTGTAATCATGAGTCTTTGGTGAAATGACTTCATGATTAATAAACAAATTATCTTACTAAGATTAAAATAATCCCAAATTTATTGGAGCTTGGAATTCCTATGTCTAAATGGATTCCCCACCTAACTTTATAGAATTCAATCCACATTAAGTTGGAATAAATTTTAGAAGAAGTTAATTGATAGTATTTCAGCTAATGTCTTTGTTAAAACAAGAGTTGTCTTAATTTAGACAAAGAGATATTTTAGGACAAATGTTGTCCTAATCATGCTTCAAAATGTGAAAATCATTTTTTTCATAGTATATCAAATATCACAATGGCCATGAACATAATTGAAAGTAACAATATCAACTCAAACTTGATATCCCACTTGATTCCAATTATTTAATAGTGCTATTAGCTAAAGTATACTGCTTCAATTATTTGATATTCATCATTCTCTTAGAAAAGAATCTCATTCTTTTTATGGAGGTAATCCAAACACTACAATCTTTATTAAATAGACTGTGAATAGTATTTTAGATTCATCCAAAGATACATATCTCTATTTGCATAACCCTTGTGCAAATGTATCTTAGTTTATTAGATTCTAGGAACCTTAATAGCTACAAAACAAAGCTTACTTAAATAAACTCATTATTTATTAATATAAAAAATGTATTTACATCAAATTGGGGAATACAACTTGCTTTCCAGGGTAGCCTATTCTAATAATCTCTCACTTACCCTAAAGCAAGTATGACATATCCTTAATCCCTAATCTTTTTAGGTTATCCTCGAAGCTCTTTTGTGAAAGAGTCTTTTTGAGAGGATAAGCCAGATTCCTTTTAGTTGTAATCTTGGTGATGGCCACTTTCTCTTGGTATACTATCTCCTGTATTAAATGATACTTTTTCTCAATGTATTTTGATGCTCTATGATTCGATAGTTCTTTTGAGTTTGCCACAGCTCCATTGTTATCACAATATAGAGTTATAGCCTTATCCACATCTGGAACCACCTCAAGGTTTTGAAGGAACTTGTGCAACCAAACAACTTTCTTTGCAGTTTCACAAGATACAACATATTCCACTTCCATGGTAGAGTCCGCAATGCAAGATTGCTTTACGCTCCTCCAAATAACGACTACACCACCCAAAGTGAAAATTGAGCCTAATGTTGATTTTCTAGAATCAATGTTAGACTGAAAATCTGAGTCAGTGTACCCAATTGGAATTAGGTCACTACCAGAATATACTAGCATGTAGTTCTTCATCCTACAAAAATACTTATATATACACTTGATCGTAGTCCAGTGTTCCATGCTAAGGTTTAACTAAAACCTACTAACTATACCAACTACATAGCAAATATTTAGCCTAGTATAAAGCATAGCATACATGAGACTTCCCACTGTGGATGCATAGGGAATCCGTCTCATTTGTTCAACTTCCTGAGGAGTCTTAGTTTATTGCTCTTTAGAAAGTTTGATTCCATAACTGAAGGATGTGAAACCTCTTTTAGAATCATACATACCAAACTTTGTCAATAGCTTGTCAATGTATGTCCCTTGGGACAAGGCTAGCTGCTTACTCTTGTCATCTCTTATTATTTGGATTCCAAGAACATAGATGGCCTCTCCTAAATCCTTCATTTGAAACTGCTGATTCAGCTGTCCTTTTACTATAGATAACATTCCGACATCATTCCCAATGAATAGAATCTCATCTACAGACTTTATGCTCTTGGCCTTTTTCAATGAAACTATCTGGTTGAGCCATATAAATATGCTCTTCAAGATCCCCATTCAAGAATGCGGTCTTGATTTCCATCTGCCATATCTCATAGTCAAGATATGTAGCTATGGATAGTAGAATCCTGATGGATTTAGGCATAGTAACCAGCGAGAAGGTTTCTTTATAGTCCACACTTTCTCTCTAGGTATAACCTTGGATACAAGCCTATCTTTGAAGGTCTCTACCTTCCCATCAACTCCTCTCTTTCTCTTATAGATCCATTTGCACCCAATGACTTTTATTCCTTCAGGTGCATCTACAAGAGTCCATACCATGTTGAAATACATAGATTCCAACTCTAATTTCATTGCCTTTTTCCAATGAATAGAATCTACATCATTAATGGATTCCTCATATACAATGGGGTATGATTTATGTTCATTTGAAAGAGCCACCATGTGTGATGTATCTGTCAGCTTGTCTAACAACCCTCCCACTATGAAAAAGTGCCATTAGTTCAAATGCAACTCTTGAATTCATAATAGTTATGACTTAATCAAAATCATCCTTAGATTCTGACTAATCACTTTGATTTTCAAGAACAATCATGTTATGAGGTTTGTGTTTTCTAACAAAATCTTCTTTTAAGAAGGTCTCATTAGCACTAACAAATACCTTCTTATTCTTGGTGCTATAGAAGTAGTATCCCCTTGTGCTCCTAGGATATCCTACAAATAATCATACCTACGATCTTGGTTGCATCTTTGTGGACTCAGGCTTATACACATGTGCCAGACAACCCTACGTTCACAAATGACATAACTATGGTTTACGTCTTGTCCACAGCCCCCTTGGTGTCTTAGACACTGCCTTTGATGGAGCAAAGTTTAGTAGGTATACTGTTGTTTCTATACAATATCCCTAGAACAATTCTGATGTGGTAACATAGAACATTATTGACCTAACCAATTCTAAAATAGTCATATTTCTCCTTTCAACAACCTTGTTTTGTTAAGGAGTTCCAAGTGCCCTTAAATTGGAAATGATTCCATTATCAATCAGAAACTACTGAAACTCTTCAAAAAAATACTCACCACCTCGATCTGATCAAAGTTGTTTCAATGGTTTGCCTAACTGCATTTCAACTTCCACTTTGAATTCCTTGAACTTTTCAAAGGAAGCATTCTTGTTGTGTAATAGATACACAACACCATATCGTGAGTACTCATCAATGAAGGTTCTCAAATAAACATAAGCTCCTATAACTTGAATGTTCATTGGTCCACAAACATCTGTGTGTACCAAGTCTATAACATCCTGCATCTTATTACCCTTTGCGTTAAAGGATGATTTAGTCATTTTACCTTCAATACAAGATTCACAAACTGGTAAAGAAAACTTTATCACGTCTGGTAAACTATCATCCTTTACTAGTTTGCTTAGCCTATTTTGATTAATATAACCTAATTGTAGATGCCATAGATAAATTTTATCTATGTTAGATTCCTTGATTCTTTTAAACTTAAGTGAATTTGTTTTTGCAATGTTTGCAATCCAATTGATTGGTTATAGATAACTTAAATTATTCCTAGTAATTCCATAACACTTTAAAATTTCATTCATAGAAATGGTAATCTCATCAGCAAAACAAATAGAATATCCAGAATTTATTAAACAAAAGACAAAAATTAAATTTTTGCAAAGTCCTGGAATGAAAAAACATTATCTAAAACTAATAGCTTGTTATCTAAAAATTGCAAGGTAATGGCTCCCACTGCTCGAGCTGAAACAAGTGCGACATTCGACATCCTCGTCTGGAACTGACCCTTAGTTAGCTTTCTTTTTGTCTGGAACCTTGCAAGGAATTACAAACATGGTTAGTGACTACAGAATCTATTATCCATTTATTAGTATAATCATCCACTAGAAAGGCCTCTAACATATTTAGAAAACATGTACCTTAGTTATTCACTACAAGATTAAGCTAGGCCTTCCAATTCCTCTTCCAATGTCCTTTAGCACCATAGTGGAAACACTTTCCGTTGGTGCTATCCTACTGAGCATTCTTTTCATGGGCTTCTTCTTTGGCACAGTCGATATACATTCTTGTTCTTTTTGTTTCTTAGTCTCTTTGCCTTCTTAGGCTCTACAACCACCACGTTTGCCTCTAGGTTCTTCTTGATTCTAAGAACCTCCTCCATAACTTTCAGTTTATTCATCAACCAACTAAGGTTATAGTCTTTGTTATGCAATTCATAGTCCAACTTGAATTACAAGAATTGGAAGTTCAGATTGTGAATAATCATGGACACTTAACTGTATGGATCAATCTCAGCCATGTGTAGCTCAACCTCATTAAGGTAAGAGATTACCTTGAGCATGTAATCTCTTACTAACTTCCTTGGTTTCTAATTAGGGTCCTTGAAAGCATTGACAACTCTCACCTTAGCATACCAAGTCTTTATACCGAATATCTCATGTAAATTGTACATTATGTCAGCAGCATGTTCCATGCCATCTTGCTGTTACTACAACACACTAGTCGTTGAGGCTAGTATGTAGCACTTAGTCTGAACATTCGCATCATGCTACTTCTTATGATACTCGATTTTGCTTGGTAGCAAGTTAGGAGTCAGATCAGAGGGTTCTTGCTCAGAAAGAATCCATGTGTCATAATTTAAAATGATGTTGAGGTTTCTCTTCCACTTCACATAATTCTCACCATTTAGGGTGCATTTGTTTAACAGAATAAAGAGTGACGTCATGATTAAGGGATTATCTATAAAATACATTTAATATTAGTAAATTTACTAGCTATTGAATGGACTTTTAAACATGAAGCATGTATGCATGAGCATATCAATTATTGTTTGATGGTTATTCTTCGTTCGCAATACACAACTGACTATATGCATGAATACTTATTACAAGGTAAATTGGGACCTTCCCACTTAACTTTACTACCCGATATCTTCACATTTAGCATAGTTGAGGGGTGCCTTTATTTAGCCTATCAATCTATCAACAGAGCCACTATAGGCAGTATATTGATGGTTAATGTTGGGTGTATTAACCAACCATTTCATCATACCTATATATACCACTAAGTATGCTTCTATAGGAAGTCATACTTATGTTCTGCTCAGGTAGACTTATCAATTAGGAAATCCATTCCAGTCATGGTCTGAATATATGCACGCCTGTAAGGAGTGGCATAAACTCCATAACAATGGACTAAACAAGAGGCCATGAGTTATAGCATTACTAGCACCCTCTCTCAATCAATATTTTTAATTAATTATTCTAAGTTAGTTTATGAAGTTTTCTAACATGAATCTTTTTAGAAAACCTAAATCACCTATGAAGTTGGTTTCCTTTCTAAACTTTTTAGATGGGATTTGTATTAGTAACTTTTACTAATTATATAGGAATATTATTTATTTAATTCTTTATGCATTTCCTAATTATTTTCACACTAACTCTTAGTTTGAAAATAAACTTAGGTAATTTAATTGACCAATTAGTTACTGGGTGACCAAAATTAATTCTAACTTAGCTCTTTGGTTGGGAATTATTACCTTTAACTAATTTATCAATTATAGACCTAAGTAATTTCTAACAAATTTATTTAGTTGAAAAATTAAGTCCTAATTGGCCCACTTGCTAATTATTCATCTTTCTTATGTTTTATCATATTAAAACTCTTTTAAAATATAAAACATAATGTATGCATGAGGATGTGAAGTTGATTGGCACCTACTAGTCTACATGACATGTTATAGCATATAATATAACATATTATATAATTTAAATAAAATATCAATACCATATTAATGCCTATCCTAGAAAAGAAAAAGAAAATCTTAGTTATTACATTTATCTTCTTCATTCCTTGCAATTGCTTCAACTTTTGTACTTTTGGGATGCCTTCACCAACTTACCATGCATTGTCTGAGAGGTCCTCATAACTTTCTTGGATTTGTCATGGCTCCCATGTTACAATTGGTGGCTTCTTTCCATTTACAACATAATTTTGTAATTTAAAAATAAAAAAATTAAACCAAGTAGGATATGGGGTCACCCGTCTTGTTACATCCCAAAGAAATAAAAGGAAATTCCTCTTAAGCAATAATTGTTGGGAATAGATTACCCTAGAAAGCAAGTTGTATTCCCCAATTTTAATGTAAATACATTTTGTTATTAATAAATAACTAGTTCATTTATATTTATTTTCTAGCTATTAAGGTTCTTAGATTTTAATAAATGAAGATACATTTGCATAAGGGTTATGTAAAATGAGATATGTATCTTTTGGACGAATTTAAAATACTATTTACAGTCACTAAATAAAGTCGATCACTTTATTAAATAAAGACTATATTGTTCGGATTACCTTCATTGAAAGAGTAGTAGACTTTCGGTAATGACACTATTAAATGAATTGGAATCAAGTGAGATATCAAGTTTAAGTTATTATCGTTACTTTGAATTTGAACTCACACAAATTGCATTCCCTAGGAACAAAAATGAAACCCTGATGGATTATGACTCATGTCCATGACCATTGTGATCTTTGATATACTATGAGCATGACCATTGTGTGAACTTGGTCAAGACTCTGAATGTTTGGATCAAAGTGGAGTGAACATCCAGGAACATAAATCCAAGAAATGGAGTTCGTAGCATTCCATAACTTCTGGTGATTTTGGGAAGACAAGTACCATATGTGGGCCCAGTTAAAAATAGATATATGAAGTTTGAGAAACACATTCTCATTGAGATCAGTCATAAGTCAATCTAGTTTGCATAAACTAATTCAAGTAGTAGGTAACTAAGTGCCAATAACCACACACTCACACACTTAAATGGTTCAATTAGGTGAAACTGTAAAATGAATTGAAATTCTATAGTAGTATGATATTTTAAATTTTCTTTGAGCTAGGAAACAATTGAGACTATTAAGGCATGTATGATAATCAATTCCTAAGAGGATCACCATGTCATGATTTCATATTATTTGCTTAGTTAACCTTTCTTTAATTTTGCTCATATACGAGCAAGAGCGTAAGTTTGGGGGTATTTGATAACTATGAATTTACTTAAGTATTTAGGCTTCCAAGTAATTAAATCATTATTGCTATTATGAGTTTTTGGAGCAACTGATTGGTTTTTCTAAGTATTTTCATGTAGGACAAAGTACCAGTAGAGTATGTAGCATTTAGAGCTTCTTTGGGTCAGCAATGCAACAAGATTGAAGCTACAATGCCCAAGAATTGATGCTATGGTGCATAAAGAGAACCTAGGCCAAAATAGAGAGGCTTGGGCACCACTTCCTCTAAGGATCCATGTCGTGGCACCCACGGCATTGTGTTGGCACTGTAGTACCCCAGTATGGGCATCTTGGCACCCTTGTAGAGGACCCAACCCAATCATGTTTGGGTGCCACAACCCTATCTTACTAAGCGTAAGACGCGTGTTGGCACCGCAGTGCCTGAATACCAATGTTGCAGCACTGATGCCAACTAATGCACCCCTTACGGTGTCGTATCTCTGATGTTGTGAACTCATGGTGCCTATGTGATGACCTCATAAATATTTTCAATTTAACGATTTTTGGGACTTTTTGACTCGAGAAAGAAGCAACTAAGTTGGGAGCAAAGTTTGGCAACTATAATGGAGTTCTTTAAGGAGCAAACCGAGGAATTAATGATTTTCGGGCTATCATAGTTTTATTTCTAAATATCTTTACTTTTCTCCTTTGGAATTCATGATGTTGGTTATATCTTTAACTCTTGTTTTAACATCTCCAACTATGGATTAGATTTTTCATGTAGGATTAATAATTAGAATCCACATGTAGTATTACTTGATTTGATTTCTCATTTGTCTCAATCAATTGTCATTGGTTTTTTCTCTATCTTTGCTTAATGCTTCTAATTAATTGGCCACTAATTAGATTGAATTATGAACCCTTAAAGAATTTGGAAATAGGATTGGGGCTTTTACCTTGGGTAGAGAAACATATGTCAATGAACGAAACCCTTGAAATCGTGTAAGATAGGAATATAGTTACATGACATGTGTAACCATAGGAAGAGTTTGAACTTAATAAATTCTTGATTAATAGTTACTCATAGACATATAAGGTATTTTTTATTAAGAGTATTTCTAATTGATGATCAAAAGAGGCTTTTAGATAAATTAGGGCTCTAAGCTAACAATTGGGATAATTAGTTGAGTGACTGAGGAAAGAATTGGGGCATATGAAGTATGGGGAAAGATTGTGGTCCTAGACTTTTCAAGCTTATTTGACTTTTTGTTGATTGATTTTTCTTTAATTTATTAATTTCAATCAGTTTGTTTGATTAAGATTAGGAAGGAAAATTTTGGTACTCAACAGCTTGGTAACAAATCATTGTGGGAATGATACTTTAGTCATCACTTTATTACTTGTTAGTGATAGCATACATTCGTGTTTACAATTTTTCCTATCTATCCTTTATATTTGGGGATAAGGCTTGCCAATTTTAGAAGGAGAACAAAAGGAAGTAAGATATCGAAGTTGTAAGGCAAATCTATCCCATTTTGTTATTTTATTACTCCATTTTAAATAGTAATTCTTCTTCTCCTCCCTGTTAGGCTTCGAAACATGTGTTTACTCATCGTTCTTTGAAACCTAGAGTTAATTGAAGGTTTTATTTGTTGTTGTTGAAATGGGTGCTATTTCTTTGGAAACTTAATTTGATTTCGGACCTTCTTCAAAACTTCAATTTAGTGTCTTTAAGTTTTCCATCTCTTTCTCTCCAATCTTAAGATTGAACTTAAGCTAGAAAATGTAATTTATGGTCCCATTGTTATGGTTAACATGTGGTGACTCCAAGAAGTTATTTTCACTTATTATTTCTAGACTACAACAGTCATGACAAGTTTCAAGTATCCAGGTTAACTCTGTGAGCATTGCTCACCGCATTTTGTGAGTAGATATGTTACCTAATTGTAGATAGAATTTTATTCCAATGCGTATTCATGCTTACTCATTTTTTATATGACCTATCATATGTTTCCTAGTGACACCCCTAAAAGTTCTAAGAGATAGTTAGAGATTTTAAACTAAAGAGTCATAATATGTCAATGTGCATTAGGCCAATACATAAAGATTTGGGAAAAACCAATGTCATGAGTATGTGGAGAATGGAATAAAGGTGTTAGGGTTCAAATTCCAAGGCAATCTGAGCCATCTTTTAAGGTTTGATCAACTGCACCACCCTATGGTCAACCAAACCTCACAGAATGCCTATATATAGGGTTGCCTGTCATTTCGCAAAAGGGGGGAGGAAGGGCTCAAAAGAAGACCCTATAGTCTATGGGGAGGTGCTTTGGAGGAAGTTCATGGTGCAAAAACTTGGGTAAATCTTTCCTAGACGATTTTTGAGTAATTTCTACTCTATTTTACTATTCATGGGAAAGGGAAGATTTGTTTGGGGTTTCCCAGGAATTTCCACAAGCACCTAGAGTGAGATAGGAGTTATCTATTGACTCTTCTTGACCTAGTAGGCTATTTAGTTGTTCTGGAAACACCCATATCAAACATTTTGGGATTTAACATGCTTTAAGACTTTTTCATTATTTCGAGTAAGAGAAGCCTTACCCAAACAATATCTAATAATGAAACTCCTTTGGGTGTTGCTTTTTAGAGCCACTAGGAGTAGTTGAGTAACATCGGTTGGACCCAGGAAGTTACAATTATATAGGTTCCAATTTAAAGTGACTTAAGTGAGGAAAATATTTTCTAAAGTATACTATATCTCCTAAGAGTAGGTGGGTGTATGTGGGAAATGAGCTCATGGAATTTTTGAGTAAGGGAATGGTAATAGTAATAAATTGTAACAGTATGGAATTATACAAGAAATTGAATCGGTATCTAAGTGCTTAGGACAATAAGGAAACAGCAAAGCTAAAGGTCGAAATGGGCATGGTAAGGGTAATAGTAAATGGGAAGGAATCATAAAAAATAAATAAAGAAGTTAATGTAGAATAAGAAAGGGTATAAGGGAATGACTAGTAGTAAGTAAAGGATACACATAAAGTAGCCTATGCTTCTTGAAAGTTAAGTATATGCATGCATCGATAAATGGGACTATCCGAGGTAGTTAAGGAAGGAGTATAATAAACACATGGTGAGGATCATATACAACATTATGCATACATTTTATATATTAATCATTTCCCAATTGTCTTAAATAAAGAATGACATTTCCTTAACCCCTAGTCCTTCTAGGTGACCTATGAAGATTTTTTATAAAAGAGTCATTGTAAATGGATCAGTTATATTCTTCTCTATCACTATTTTGGTGACAACACCCTCTCCACGCTTTATGATCTCCCGTATGAGATGATACTTTCTCTTAATGTGTTTAACTACTATGTTCTTTTGAATATGCCACAGCTCCACTTTTATCACAACAGTGAGTAGTATGCTTATTCGCATATGGGGCCACCTCATGATCCATATAGAACTTGCACAGCCAAATAGCTTCTTTTGTAGTTTCACAAGCTACCATATATTCTGCTTCAATGGTGGAGTCAGTGATGCAAGTATGGACAAAATTACTAAAGCTCATTTCAAATAAGGTTAGGTATTAAAACAAAACACCCATTATGAAAGTAAAGTACCATACAAGCATTCCAAAAATTAATTAAGAAAACAAGAAATAGGGATTTAGGTTTCAAGAAGTGAATGTGAATAACGCTTTCAAAAGAATCGAAAGTAAGGTTTCTAATTTCTCATATTTCGAATCTTTCTATAGTGTGCTCTATTTACTATTCTTTGGTACTCTTTTCTCTTTGCCACATGATAGGTTAGCAAAGCATGATCAGGCATGAAGAAGGAAACATCAAACACTTTCTAAGAGCTACTTTCATTTGTCTTCTTTGCTTTTAATTCAATAGTACCAGAGACTTGCATAGGGACTATGCTCTTAACAGTTGATAGGCAAACAAAGTCAAGTAGTCAAGCAGTCAATCCACTAAAAAATTGCTTTAAACTCCTCCAAACTATAGCTGCACCACCCAAAGTGAAAACTCAACCTGATGTTGATTTCCCATAATCAACATCGGACTAGAAATATGAATTAGTGTACTCGGTTGGAACTAAGTTACATCCAAAATATACCAACACGTAGTTCTTTGTCCTACAATGATACTTGAATCTACACTTGACTGTAGTCTAGTGTTCCATGCCAGAGTTTGACTAAAACCTTCATACCATCCAACTGCGAAGTAGACATCTGGTTTAGTGCAAAGCATGGCATACATGAGACAATTGATGCATAGGAAATTCATCTCATTCACTTAACGTCCTAAGGAGTCTTGGATGATTACTCCTTAGAAAGCTTAACTCCATGCATAGAGGGTATGTAACCACTCTTGGAATCTTGCATGCTAAACTTTGTCAACAATTTTTCAATGTAGGTCACCTAGGATAAATCTATCTGGTTGTTCTTACGATCTCTTATTAATTGGATACTTAGAACGTAGCTAACTGAATCATTCATATTAAATTATTGATTTAGCCATCCTTTTATTGTAGACAACATTCATACATCATTCCTAATGAGTATAATATCATCTACATAGAGTACCAAGAAGACAACCATATTGTCCTATATCCTTTTATAGACACAAGGTTTATCTTCATTTTATTGGAATCCATAAATTTGACTGCAGCATCAAATCTTATATTCCAAGACCTAGAGACTCGCTGAAGTCTATAAATAACCCATGAATTTGTTGACTTTATCCTCTTGGGTTCTTTCATTGAAACTATCTGGTTGAGCCATGTACATGTGCTCTTAAAGATCCCCATTAAAAAATGCAGTCTTGACATCCATCTATCATATATCATAATCAAGATATATAGGTATAGATAATAGGATCCTGATGGATTTAAAAATAGCAAGCTGGTGAGAAGCTTTCTTCATAATCGATACCTTCCCTCTAGATATAACCTTTAGCCACTATCCTAGACGTGAAGGTCACTACCTTCCTAACAACTCCTCTTTTCTCTTATAGATCCACTTATACCTAATGGGTTTTATCCCTTCAGATGAATCTACAGAGTCCAGACTTTGTTGGAAAGCATAGATTCCAACGCTAATCTTATTGCCTTTTTCCAATATTTAGCATTAATATCACTAATGACATCCTCATATGTAACGAGATCATATTTATGCCTATCTGAGAGAGCTACCATGTGTTCTCCCAAACCCATGTATTTTTTGGCTTGTCAAACAACCCCCCCTATGATGAAGTACCACCGATTCAAATTCAACTCTTGAATCTGAGCTTATTATGACTTCAACAGAATTAACCTTTGAATTTGACAAACCACCTTGTTCTTCCAAAACAATCTTGCTCTAAGGTTTGTGATTTCTCAGAAAATCCTCTCTAAGAAGGTTGCATTTGCACTAACAAATACCTTCTTATCATGAGTGACATAGAAGTAATACCCCCTAGTACCCTTAGGATATCCTACAAATAAACATGCTTTTGTCTTTGGTTTCATCTTAGTGGACTCAAGCTTATATACATGTGTCGGACACCCCTAAGTTTGCAAATGATAAAGATGGTTTACATCTTATCCACAACTCTCTTTGTGTCTTAGGCCCAACCTTACATGGAGAAAAGTTTAGCAAGTATGCTACTATCAGTATGCAATATGCCTAAAAGGATTCAAGAAGAGCTGAATAGGACATAATGGATCTCACTATTTCTAAAAGAGTCATATTTCCTCTTTCAGTAACCTCATTTTATTGAGGTATTCTAAGTGGTGATAAAAGGGAAATGATTCTATTATCAACTAGATACTACTGAAACTCATTAGATAAGTACTAACCATCTCGATCTAATTGATGTTGCTTCAATGTTTTGCCTTGCTATTTCTCAGCTTCGGCCTTGAATTCCTTGAATTTTTCAAAGGAATCACTCTTGTTTGTGTATCAAATACACAACACCATAGAGTAAGTCATCATAAAGGTTAAGAAGTGCACACAACCTCCCTTTAACTTGTATGTTCATTGGTCCACATACATATATGTGTACCAAGTCTAAAACATTCTACATTCTATTATCTTTTCCTTTAAAATGTGCTTTAGTTATTTTACTCTCATATAACTAACAAACCGGTAAAGAACACTCCACCATTTCTGGTAAAGTATCATCCTTTACTAGTATGCTAAATTTGTTTAGATTAATATGACCCAAAGGCAAACGCCAAAGATAGCTTGAGTTTTTTACCCTTTTAGACTTAGGTGTGGTTGTTTTTGCAACATTTCAGTGTCATTTATTTGTTCTAAATAATATATTATTCCTCGTAGTTCTAGAGCAAATAAAATTTCCATTTATTAAAATGGTGATCTAATCCCTAAAAGAAACAAAATATCTAGAATTAATCAAGAAGTATATAGAATCAAATTTATGCAAATGCCAAGAATGTAATAAACACCTTCTAAAACAAAAGATTTATTATTAGGAAAATGTAAGGTAATGGCTCTTAATGTTCAAGCTGAGACATGAGTGTCATTTGCCATCCTTGTCAGGAACTAACCCTCGGTCAACTTTCTCCATATCTATAACCCCTATAAAGAATTACAAACATGGTTAGTGGCTCCAAAATCTACTGTCCAGGTATTAGTATAATCATCCACTAAATAGATTTTTAACATATTTAGAAAATCCATACCTTGCTTATTCATCACAAAATTGAGGTAGGATTGGCAATTCTTCTTCTAATGTCCCTTAGTACCATAGTGGAAACATTTTTCCTTGGCGCTTCTTTTTGAGCTTTCTTCTTCATGGACTTCTTTTTCAGCCCAGCTAATTTCTTGGCATTTTTCTTCTTCTTGCTAGGACCCTTTGCCTTTTTGGGCTCTACTACTACAACAATAGCCTCTAGGTTCTTCTTTATATTAAGAACTTCCTTTACAAATTGTAGGTCATTCATTAATCCACTAAAGGTGTAGACTCTATTGTTCAAGTAATAGTTTAACTTGAACTGCAAAAACTGGGAGTTAATGCTATGAATGATCATGGATGCTTAAGTGTTCGAATCAATTTCAGTGTCATGTAGCTTAGTCTCATTCAGGTAGGAAATTACCTTGAGTATGTAATCTTAGACTAGTTCCCCTAGCTTTTGCTTTAGGTCCTTGAAAGTGTTGATTGCTCCCACCTTAGTAGATCGAGTATTTGTACCAAACATCTCATGTAAATGGTACATCATGCCAATAGCATTTCCATGCCTTCATGCTACTGCTGCAACACACTAGTCATAGAGGCTAGCATGTAGCACTTAGCCAATGCATTGGCATTATTCCACCTCTTGAAACTAAGGAGTCAAAGGTGTTTGTGCTTGCTTAAAAAATACTCATGTGATCTTATCATAATTAAGCACGATATTAAGGTTCATCTTCTACTCAGTTTAGTTCTCACCATTTAGTGATCATTTGTTAAGCAAAACTGATAGTGGGTTCATTTTCAGGGTTATGTCCAAAGGTACATGTTAAATTGTAAGCTATTTGCTATCAAATGGACTTTTGAAAGTGATGCATGCATGAGCATATAAATTTTATTATTTCTTATTCGATGATTATTTACCTTCCTGCAATAAGTAACTGACTATGGACCATGAAGTCTTATTGCAAGGTAAACTGAGACCCTCCTACTTAATCATGCTATGCAATATCTTCATACTTAGCATACTTAAGGTGTGCCTTCATTTGGCTCATTAATCTATCATACACAGATACTAACTATGCTGGCTTTGTTACAGACAGAAGGTCAACATCTAGGTATTGTACTTTCTTTGGTGGAAATCTGGTAACTTGGAGGAGTAAGAAACAACTGGTTGTAGAAAGATCTAGTGCATAAGCTTTATTATGATAATAAGTCAGCAATCAACATAGCTCATAATCTAGTCTAACATGACAGAACTAAACATGTAGAAGTTAACAGTCATTTCCTAAAGGAGAAGCTTGAAAATGGATTAATTTGTACCCCTATATTTCTATACAGGACCAATTAGCAGATATTCTAACTTAACGATTAAGAAGTTTAGCATTTTAGAATATTGTAAGCAAGCTAAGGAGGAAAATATCTATACTCCATAGTTTAAGGGAGAGTGTTGTAGACCAAGAAATGATTGAAATCCCTGATTTGTAGAGCTAGCAATTGTAATTATAGAACAACTTTTATTTCTAGTTATAAGAGATTAGTTATAAATTGATTGCTTCCTGACTTCTAGCTGTAAATAAATAGCTTCCTAATTTCTATGGATTTGTAGGAGGTCAAACTTTCTTAGAACAACAATTTCCTTTCGTATAAACATTCTATAATCAATATTTTTTGTAAGGAAGAAAATCACACAACATTTCTTTAAATATCATCCTTTTGACACTGTTGCTAGATACAAAGTCAAACTTGTACCAAAAGGATTCAATTAATGTCTTTGTGTGGATTTTATTGCCACCCATTGACAAATCAACTACCATTTGAATTGTGCTCAACGTTGTTTTATATTGTGGCTAGCCTCTTTCTAAATTACATGTTAATAATGCTGGATCTTTTACATAAGATGTCTACATTAAATAGCCACATGGCTTCATTGACAAATCAGCGCCTCACTTTGTTAGTATGCCCAAGAAAACCATTTATAGCCTTAAATAGATACCCTGGGCTTGGTACCAAACTATTTGCATCCTTGCCTTACTGACGTGAGAATTTATTCCACATGGATTTTATTTGTTGGTAATAAGTTGCCTTGGAAGTAAGTTATATTCCCCAATTTGATGCAGATATATTTTAATATTAATTAATAAAGAGCTTATTTATATAAGTTTTATTTTCTATCATTAAGGTTCATAGATTCTAATAAACCAAGATACATTTGCATAAAGCTTATGCAAAAGGAGATATGTATCTTTGGATGAATTTAAAACACCATATACAGTCACTGACTATAGCCAGTTACTCTATTCAATTAAGACTATAGTGTCCGAATTACATCCTTAGAATGAATGAGATTTTTTTAGAAGGGAATGATCAATCTCAAATCATTGAAGTAGTAGACTTCAGGTAATGACACTATTAAATGAAATGGAATCAAGTAAGATATAAACTTCAAGTTAATATCATTGGTTTGAACTTAAACTTACAGACATTACATTCGCTAATGGCAAAACCGAAATTATGATGGACTATGAACTCATGTCCATGACCATTGTGATCTTTGCTATACTTTGGGGATGACTATTATGTGACATTGGTCAAGACTTTGTATATTGGGATCATAGTGGAAGTGAACATCCGAGAACATAAATCCAAGAAATGGAGTTCGTAACATTATATTACTTATGGTGATTTCAGGAAGACAATTGACATATCTAGGCCCAATGAAATGATGAATTAGCAACTCATCATTTCTAGATAATTTTAGAAAAGTTTTAAAAGATTATCTAGTCACTTATCGGATAAAATCTAAGACTATGAGACAATTTTGACATAAGGGATTAAACATTAATTTTAACTTTTGTCAATGGATGGCTATGAGGGTTTACAAACACTAGGTTTGCAAATTGGATAAATCAATATTCAACATTGACTTCTCGTAATTTTAGGAATTATCATGAGTACAATCATGAGTCTTTGGTAAAATGACTTCATGATTAATAAACTTGAATTATTTTAATGAGATTAAAATAATCTCAAGTTTATTTGAGCTTGAAATTCCTATGTCCAAATGGATTCCCCACTTAGATTTAGAGAACTCAATCCACATTAAGTTGGAATAAATTTAAAAATAATTTTATTAACAAAATTTTAGCTATTGTCTTAATTAACACAAGAATTGTCTTAATATAGACAAAGAATTTTTTTAGGACAAACGTTGTCCTAAGCATGCTTGAAGATGTAAGAAACATTTTGTCATTAAAGACACAAAAAATTCTTACATTAGTTGTCTAAACTAAACAAGAGTTGTTTAATTAGACAATAGTATTTTTAAGATAAAGGTTTATCTTATTTAAGATAAGTGTTGTCTAAATTTGGACAACCTTTGTCTTAATAATTATTTTTTTAATTACTTTAAATTAATATTTGAATTGTTCAAGTTATTTAATTTAAAGAAGTTGAAGAATATAAAATTAAATCCCCATTTAATTAGAAATTTCAGCTATAGCATTTTATTTGAATAAAATTAATTTAATTAATTATTTATCCTAATGTTGTTACAAAGTTTAAATTGTTCAAACTTGTGAAACACCTCCTTCCCATGTGATGGAGAGGTGTACGACCAAGGGAGAGGAATTGGTCTTTGACATAGTCAAATATATTCCCTCCTAATTATCCTAATTATATAAGTGAATAAATGTTGAAAATTAAAAGAGTTTTAATTTCTTAGATAACTTACATTCACTAGGAAACTAACTAAGTCAAATGAATTTAATTAAGTAAAAATCATTTATTTGAATTCTTAATTCAAGCATGACCAATTAGAAAACCACACATATTTAATATTCCTCATTAGTAAGCATGTGAATCCCTAATGGTTAGGGATTGAGCTTTTGAATTTCACTCAAATGCTCTCATAAGAACTAGGGTTAGCATACTGTATATGAAGCATCTCCCTCTTGTAGCCGTAGAAGTGAAGATTAAAAAAAAAAAAGTGAATTCTTTGGTGTGCCACTATAGAGTTCTTCAAGCCTTACAAAGAGGACAAAGTGGAAGACTATCTAATTTACTTTGAAAGTTATCAATTATTTTCTTTCATATTTTGTTTATTCCAATCACTAAGCTTATTCATTTAAGTTTCGTGGATTAGTGTTTCCCAAAGAATAGGTAGTCAGTATACTTGGTTGGGAAGTATATTACAAGGTTAAAGTGACTACAAGAGGTATGTAAAATTCTTATCTTTTTTACTTCTCCTTCTAGCCATAAATTATTTGCCTATGTGTTTTCACCTGTTTACAAGGTTGAATGTTTTAAGAGTTTTTTAAAACCCATGGTTGTACAGTAAACACTTAGGATAAACAACTAGATCCAACATTATTGTGTTATTCTAGGATGTTTTTATTGTTTTTAATGCTTTTATCTAAAAGTTCAAGCAGTTAATTGTAATATCATGTATTTTCCTTTTTACCTTTCCTATTGTAATTTTTTCTTTGGTTTTGGAAATGAATAAAAAAATGGAAAATGACCACAAAGTATCCTCACACTAAATCTGAAACAACAGAGTGCAATCGGGAGCTTGAGACAAAAACGCACAGCAGCTTACCAGGCAAAACAACACAATGAAGCAATCAAAACGCACGCCCATATTAATATGCCCAATATCAGAATATGGAGGAATGATGTCGTTGCGACAAATTTGAGGGGCATACGCTTGTGTATTGTGCTACAGCAAAACATCATGCGAAAGAGAGTAATTCTAATATACCATAATGGCGTTGTATTAATTGCAGCAAGGTGAAAAGGGAATTGTGAAATAGGGCAAACAACAAAAAGGAAAGGAGCATTCTGGAACTGGTGGGGAACTCTACAGTGGTTGGAACTTAAGATAGTAGCAGCAGCTAGAAATCACACAATAGATGAACATGGAAGGGAGAAGGAGCTTTGAGCTGTGATTTGGTGAAAGGAACCTACAAATCTGAAAGGATGAGCATGGTGTTTGCCAAAGAGGAGTCCATTCTTTCTCTCCTTTATATTTTTTTTGTCATGAGCAATTAGTTTTATTATTCTAGGACTTGGGATGTAATCATTCATGCCTCTGTTTTTAGTTGGAACTAGTTGTTGCATGACATTATCTTATTGCAATTTAATAAATCCATTTTTAACGCTTGAAATTTTTTGGCCATGAATTGTTTGGTTAAGATGTTGAATGATGGAGCGAAAGTGGAAGTTCAATATTAGTTTGTAGATTTATTGAACCCAAGTAGTGTATTCTAGAAGTAGATGCATACCTCTATGACATTGTTTTAGGATCTAGAAAGCATAATGAATTTAGATTAATTACTTTAATCATGAAAGTAGACATAGGATTATAAATATAGGTGTTATATCTAGAAATAGGATAATACACACATGTTGGGGATATGTTGCCTTGGAAAGCAAGTTGTATTTCCGAATTTGATGTAAATACATTTTGATATTAATAAATAAAGAGTTTATTTATGCAAGTTTTATCTTCTGGCTATTAAGATTCCTAGATTCTAATAAATCAAGATATATTTGCATAAGGGTTATACAAAAAGGAGCTATGTATCGTTGGATAAATCTAAAACGATATTCATAGTCACTGAATAGATCCGATCACTCTATTCAATTAATTAAGACTATAGTATCAGAATTACCTCTATAAAAAGAATGAGATCCTTTTCTAAGGGAATGATGAATCTCAAATTATTGAACTAGTAGATTTCAAGTAAATACACTGTTAAATGAATTGGAATCAAGTTCAAGTTAATATTGTTACTTTAAACTTGAACTCACACATATTGCATCTGTTAGTAGCAGACCAAAAATCCTGATAGATTATGGACTTATGTTCATGACCATTATGATTTTTGATATATTAAGGGCACAACCATTGTGTTACATTGGTCAAGACTCTATATATTGTGATCATAGTGAGAGTGAACATCTGGCATAAATCCAGGAAATGGAGTTTGCAACATTACATCACTTTTGATGATTTCATGAAGACAAGTGGCATATCTATGTCTAGTGAAATGATGAATTAGATACTCATCATTTATAAATAATTTTAGAAAAGTTCTCAAAGATTATATGGTCAGTTATTGGATGAAATTCGAGACCAGGAGGCAAATTGATATAAGGGTTAAAACAATAATTTTATCTTGTGTAAATGGATGGCTGAGTTCACAAACACTAGGTTTGCAAATTGGACAAATCAATGTTCAACATTGACTTCTTGTAATTTTAGGAATTTTCAAAAGTATAATTATGAGTCTTTGATGAAATGACTTCATGATTAATAAACTTGGATTATCTTAATGAGATTGAAATAATTCCAAGTTTGTTGGGGCTTGAAATTTCTATGTCCAAACAGATTCCCCACCTAACTTTGGAGAATTCAATCCACATTAAGTTGGAATAAATTTAAGATGAAATTAATTAATAGCATTTTAGCTCATGTCTTAATAGACAAGAGTTGACTTAGTTTAGACAAAATAATTATTTTAAGACAATTGTTGTCTTAGTACAGTTTTTGTATGTCTCCAAAGAGACAAATAGTTGTTTCAATTTTGGACAAACAAATTTGGTCCTAAGTACGGTTGAAAATGTGAGAAGCATTTTTGTCCCTAAAGAGACAAAAATAATTCTTAAAATAGTTAATAAATTAAACAAGTGTTGTTTTAATTAGACAATATAATTTTAAGACAAATATTGTTTTAATTAAGACAAGTGTTGTCTCAATCTAAATAACCTTTATTTTATCTAATTATTTTTATTAGACTACTTCAAATTAATATTTGAAACGTTCAAATTAATTAATTTAAAGAAGTTGTTAAAAATAAAATTAAATCTCCATTTAATTAGGAATTTCGACTAACACTCTTTTATTAGGATAAAAATTTGATTAAATTAAATTAATTTTAATAGCTAAAGTTTGAAATCTTCAAACTTAAGAGAAGCACACTAAATCTCCATGAGATGGAGAAGTGGACAGCCAAGTAGGGAGAGAATGGTTTGAAATGTTCAAACATATTTCTTCCTAATTATCCTAATATACTAAAGTGAATAAAATTAAAAATTGAAAAAAGTTTTAATTTTAAAGGAAACTTACTTTCACTAGGAGACTAACTAAGTCAAAGAGAATTTAATAAAAAAAATTCATTTATTTGAATTTTTATTCGAGCATGACCAATTAGAAACCACACATATTTTATTTAAGTGTTAAATAAAATATGACTTTATCAATTAAATAATACAATTATTAATTATTTAATTATTCAAAGAATTTGATTATCTACTTTCTCGATTGTAGGTGTGTGGAATCCCTAAGTTTTAAGGATAGTTATTTTTTAATTCAAATGAATTACCTAGGGTTATGTTAGTATAAATATAACCGAACCCTTCCCCTTGTGGCCGTCAAATATAGAGAGAACAATACCTTGAGAGTGTCATAAGTTTTGAGAGAAAAAGTGAATTTTTTAGTGTCATTATAGGGGTCTACACGCCACACTAAGGAGAAAAAGGGAAGGCTTTCTAATTAATAATTTGAGAAAGCTGTCATTCTATTTTTCATATTTTCTTTTCTTCTAAGCACTAACCTATTCACTATAGGTTCCATAGATTAGTACTTCCTAAAGAATAGGTAGGAAGTTCGGTTGGTCCAGGAAGCATACTACAAGTACCAAGTGACTTTAAGAGGTATGCACACTCTTCCCACTATTTCTCTTTCTCTTTCTAGTCATGAGGTGCTTTTGCATTGTTTTGTTTTTTGCCAGTTTTACAAGCTTTGAATGATTTAATTTTTTAAATTTATGCTTGTGCCATAAATACTTAGGGCTAATAACTAGATCCAACAATATATTAGGGAATATAGTCTTTGCAACTCGGAAAATATTAACAACTAGTACTAATTTCATAACAAAGCTCAATTGATGAAATTCAATCCTTAAATTCTTTGTCATTTAAATTCGTCTATATTTATTTTGTCTCAAATCATCATGTTATTTTGATTGCCTAGATAATTCAGGAGATTGAATAAATTTGGTACTTGAAACTCCTCTATGTGGATACGATACTCTTCCTTGCCCTATTCTGTTTGTTTTTTACCTATACACTTGTGGTATGTTTTAGAGGTATGACTTACATTTTGGATGTACACAGTCTCAATATGACCACTCTTTATTTATCTACAATCTAGCTCCAAATGTTAGTTTTTTTGTGAATGTTGATGATTTAATTTTCGCAAGCAAAGATAATGAGTTTCTTGATCATTTTTGTCAAGACACTTTCTAGATAGTTATATATATATATATATATATATATATATATGATAGGAATGAAAGAATTTTATTAACTACTCTATACGTATAAATAGATAACATATGCTCATATTTACAAGTTGTATCCTATTAATTCGTATACATCAAAATTTTATAATACGAACAATATTTATAAGTGACAACTTTAGGTAAATAAGCGTGATGGGAGCCCTATTAATATCCAAAATGAGTTGTATTTGAATATGACGTCCTAGTAGACCCCTATAAGATAGGTGAGGCATCAAGCATACCTATCTTTGGCCGATGATATCGAAAGGCAGTACGTGGCAAAGATTTGTTAAGCATGTATTCAACTTGATCCTTGGAAAAGACATGAAAAACACGAAGAAAGCCCTTTGAAATATGATCTCTGCAAAAAAGTAAATCGATGGTCATATGCTTCTTTTTGTAATGATAGACTGAATTGTTGCAATGTTATTACAAAAAATGTTGGGGATATATTTGACTTGCAACCAAGTTCTTTGAATTGCACCTAAAGAGTTTAAGAGGCAGTAGAAGCCACTGTTATGTACTCAGCTTTAGTTGCAATAGTGTTTGCTTCTTAGAGCTCCATGAAATAATATTGGGACCAAGATAGAGAATATGAGTTGAAGTGCAGGACTGGTCGCCAATGTTGCCTCCCCAGTCAGCATCAAAAAGGCATGTAGGGATAGAGTACGACTTTGGTGTAAGAAGGATCCATGATAAAGATTGTCTTTTAAGATTTCTGAGAAGTTAGATCATTCTAGTGGGTAGTGGTAGGATGGTTCATGAATTGAGAAATTTTGTTGACCCAGAAGGCAATATCTGGGTGAGTGAGTGAAAGATATTGGAGGGGCCCAATGTTATTGCGGTAATTAGTAAAAGGGGCATTTTAAGATACACCCCTAAAATGGGGCTGAAACTTAAATGAGAGAATGTATTTATTATTTTTTGTGTTTTTTATCTCAATTTTTTTATTTTTTGATATTAATTGATTATTTGTTATGTTATATATTTTTTGATAATTTTTTAAAATGTTTTGAAATTTTTTACTTATGCATGAACAGTATTAGAAAAGTTATGGATGAATAGTATATAAAAATGTAAAAAACTTCAAAAACATTTCAAAAATATTTCAAAAAAATCTTAAAAAAATATATGATATAAAAAATAATTAATTAACATAAAAATAACAAATCGACACATTCTAAATTATCATATAGTCCAATTTCTGTAGGATAGTAAACCCCTTAGTAAAAATAATAATGGAGGAAGACAGATTTTGGCCAAATCCAGGTGACTGGGCTAGAGCAGTGAAAACCTCCTTGAGCTATCTATTTTTGTGGAGGGCAAAATTTTCTTCCTGTAATGTTGGGAAAGAAATAAACCATCTTTTTGTGTAACCACTTCTATGCGCAAAACGGAATTCATATATATATATATGAATGATCAATTGACCTAAACTAAGAATTTACCCACTTATATTTCTGAATATTTCATTTTAAGATGTGATTTTTATTTATCAAACTTTGCAATTAAAAGCAATTACCATATATTACATGTCAAATTTTAAAAAGATCAAACAAAAATAAAATATATGATCAAATAAAATATTATTACTTATATTTAAATATTACATTGTACTTTAATTTTATAAAGAAATATTGATGGAATACAAAATAACTTTAAATTATAAAACAATTTTGTATGCATGATTTTCATGATATGAATTTTTATTGGTGAATTTTATGAAAAACTCACCCTATAAAAAATAAATTATGCAAATGGTATAAGATTAATTTGGAGTATCAATTCATATCCCTCCTTTAATATATATATATATAATGCCACAAAAGCATATTAGTATGAAAGGTCAAAAAATTAAAACTCATATCAAAACTATAAAAGAATAGGAAACACAATTAATTAAGAGTTTGAATTGGGATGCTACAAAAACAGCACTTTAAAGGCAAAAAACTTTTTATGCGTTCAAAATAAAACATTAAAATTAAACAAATTGCAGCCAAAAAGTCTTAGTAAAAAACTCAAAGAAGATATAAATTGACCAAGAGATAGCAAACTTAAAACCAACTAATTAGGAACAGCAAAGAAGAAAACTCGTGCAAAACCTGCAGAAGCGGCACAACTAAAATATATAGGGCAAAACTAAGCTTCAAAGCTTAGGTAGATATATGCACGTAAAACCTAAACCCTGAGTAATAGTTATAGTGGTGAAGGTGAATTTGTGATGTCATATCTAATCATGTATTGACTGCAAAAGATATTTATATAATAATATAGGGTTTACATCATCAATTATGAAATTAATGATATCAACTTGATTTTAGTGGTGTACACTTTTGATCGGGTCAAACAATTTTAGTCCCTCATGGTAATAAAATAGTAGATCTAATTTAAAAAATATATTTTAATTAAAAATATTTTACTTAAATGATGAATTCACATGTTTACTCAGTAAAAGCGAATTTCACTTCAAACAAGTAAATATAGAAATTTTTTGAAAGATGGGATCAACAAAAATTTGTACACTAATCTACTTGCACACACATTTAATATATATATATATATATATATATATATATATAAAAATTACTTGATCTAAATATTTTTTGTAAAATCAAGTCTATTTAAAAAAATTTTAAAGTCATTAAATATGTCAATTTATCATTTAATTAAAATAATTTTTAAAATATTGCTAATAATTAATAATATACGAGACCAAACGATGTTTAAATTAAAAGATGAAGAATTATAAGTGTTTAGCCCAAACTTTAAGGTCAAAACTGTTAGAAAAAACCCCAATAAACCTTGAAGAAAGTGAAATTTATTTATTTATTTTTGAACCAATAATCGGTATGAAAAAAGAAAATTAAAAGGAAGGAATATCGCTTCTTGGTATTATGATCTTGAAGGATTGCATTTTGACCGTAAATGGGGCTACAGAAAAAATGTGTCATAATTAGACTTATTATTATTAGTGTTCAATATGGTGGCCCACTAGTAATCATTTATAATCCAAAGGACTACAGTAAGATAGAGATAACTTTGGCAAGTGAAAGGGAAATAAAGGTGTTCTCACTACTTCCATAAAAATGGATTTAAAGCCTGAAATTTTCTCAGTCCGGGCAAGGAAAAGGTAAGAGTTTCACTCAAACCTAGATTTGCTGTTTATGCATGCACAGTTCCACACAAATACTTAAAGCTGAATGGTAATGATACATTCAATATGTGCTGTTATGTTTAATGTTTGAGGAATTAAGGCTTTAAACTCTACTTAAATTCCATATTTTTCTTACTTGAGTTTCAAGTCACAATGTCTTCTGAAGTTCTTATGTATATAAAATTAGATCAAATATGAGTTAATTATTAGAGTTAATTACTTTTTTTAATTTTGAAATATACTTAATTATACGGTTCTCTTTCCTTTAAAAAAATATACATGAATCTCTCATAAAATTAAAAAAATATTATAACATAACTCAATTTTAAATTTAACCATTGTTAAATAATTTATGTCTAAAGTATCCTTTATAAAAAAAAAATTGTGAAATTCAAATCATTCATTTACTCATTCTCTCTTAGTAATATTGATATAGAAGAAAAAATAAAAACACATTGAATAATTTTTAAAAACTTTTTTATAATCAATAATATGTAAATTTAAAGGTTCAAACATATTGAATAATTTTTAAAATTTTTTTATAATCAATAATAGGTAAATTTAAATGTCCTCAAGGAACATGTTAAACATATAAATAATTTAACTAAATTTAAAATTAAAATTAAGTTAAGTTATAATATTATTTTAACTATCAAGAGATGTCCGTAAGAGGACCATGGAACTATAATTTCTCTAGAGGGAGGGCTACTTTTTATTAATTATACTTAGTAATAAAAAATTAGTATGTATGTATAGAAAAGAATATCCTATGTGCCGTTGCATGCAGTGATATTTACCTTAGAATAAACTCATATAAATTATGCATGCCTTGTAACAGTATCGTTAGTCTTTATAAATTAAATTTAGACTTGCCTGCGAATTAACTAATATGCGTTAGCAAAATGATTTTGTGAAAATATACTAATAAATGTGATTGATGATGAATGTTCTGGGATAACATAATGGTTTGGTATCAGGCAATATAGTCATTTGAAACTTGCTTCAAGCATGTTTGAAATATATTTGACTGAAAATTAGAAGTTTATCAAGTCCGAAAGGGATGAGAGCATACCTGAACGGAGCTTTGGATCCTAAAAGTTGATCTTCATGGAGAAGTTTAACAAGTCAAATATCGTCATTATTGAGAAATGGTATATTTTTCATATTACCTATTTTCACCCCGTTCTCTACACCTTCATGCAAACAGATTGAAGTTTAAGAAGTTATCGCTCTCATGGTGGGCACGTGTTCATGCTTCATTGAACATCCTATGTTTTATATTTTGTGTCTTTTATGCTTAATTATCTATGTTCTCGATCTGTTTGTCATTTGTACATGTAGGATTGGTTGCTTTCGTTGGCCTTTTGCTTGGAGATGAACTCCGTTGTGCAATTTATTGTTATCTTTGAAAAGTGAGGGTTTCCCTTTTGTAGCAAAGTGATTCTATTGTGCCGAGAGATTCTATTGAACTTTGCAGATTAATGAGATATTATCCCCCACAGGTTACTATCTATATCTGTTCTTTGTCCCTTATTCGATTTCAGTTTATTTCAGATCTATTTCCATAGTGCATTACATTAATTGGTATCAGAGCTAAAACACCATACCTAAGATCGTGAAGATTGCGAGCCAGAGCAAATGGACATCTGATACCATATCGCTAAGATTGTGAGCATACTGGAAAAGATGAATTATACAAGCTTGACTCCATGGATGAATCCAAGATTAAAAAATAATCCAGCTTTGTGAGTAGAGGTGAAAATAGAAGTTTCGATAGTGACCCTTCACAAGGACCTGAAAGCCGAAGAACCAGATATAGGTGTGACCCTGGTGAACCATCAATACCCAAGGGAAGACAGGGAGTTGTGCATGGTGTTGCGCATGAAGATTCATTATCTTTCGAATAGGGGTGGAGATATTCAAAACGACCCATGAAGAAAATTTTAGCTGAAAAGACAACTCAAGCTGGAAATGAGGTGAAGTTTTCCTTGGGAATGGCAGAAAAAGTTGTTGAGGAGGATGGCAAGAAGGAACCAAGTTTTATTCATGTGATTGAAGAGGTGGTTGACATTTTAGAAATTTCTGAACGAGTTTCTACTAATCAGGAAGCTAAAATAGACCTTAAAGGAGCAAAAGACAATTTTTTGCCTCCCAGTGTTGAGGAAAAGGTAACTGCAAACGATGACCATAAACGACGGGAAGCACATGTTGTTGTTGAAGGAGAAAGGTTGTCAAGAGAGGCAAAGGAAGCAGTTGCATCTTCACTTGTCTACTTGGTTGAGTCCAAGTCGTTTCAACAGTGCCCGATAATGAAAAGAAACTACCCTGCAACAGAAGTTGATATGGTTTACAACTCTCTTGGTGGGTGGAGGAATGAGGTGTTCCGAGTTCCTGTTAATGTTGAGGATCTCACTTGATTCAAAACGTCTGTATCGGACTCTGCTAGAAAAAGGGAAGCACTCAACAGAAGCAAAATCTTCAAAAACTGATACGTTCATGGGCATAGTATATACCTTGAGAAGAGGATGTGTTCCTTCTAAAGCTCTTTTGGCTATAAGCGATGGTACGCAAGAAATACAAAGTGATTGATGTCTAAATTTTAAATGCTTACAAGTGCACAAATCACTAATAGTCTAATATAAGTTTACTCCAAAGTCCATCTCTCAAGAAATTACAGTGATCTAAATTTTTAATTATTTTTTTAAAAAATTAAATAGAACAAAACCAAATAAATTAAAACAAAATAAAATAAATTGAATAAAATAAAATCTTAAACACTCTAATCAAATTGTTACGAAAGTTCAAAATTAATTAAACTCACTAAACTAGAGTAATGCAAAATAATAACTTAAACTGAATTAAATTTTATAAAAATTAATGGGGTTTAGCTAACTAACCAATCATGTATTGAATTATTAAGTGAATTAAACTGAAATTCTTAAGTTGAGATTATTGATTTTTTCCAGTAAAGCTAGAGAACCCAGATGATCATGGATAGCACTCACTTACAATTAACTAATTAATTTCTTTGATCCAGATAATTATTTAGTTAATTGAATTTAGCACAGGAAAAAATACACAACCATCTAAATTAAATCAAATCAATGAATTTAATTTAAACTCTTGTTCAAGAGAGCTTAATTAAGTGTAAATGATGTGTCTAACACCTAATTCTCATATCCCAATTTTAATCACAAATTAGATATGATCACTCCACAATTTATAATTAAACTGGATAAACAACAATGAATAAGAAATAAACTAAACTTGCATTAAAAAACAATCCACAAAAATATTCAATACACTTATGGTAGCTAAACTAAACACCCACAATATATTTAGCCTCTCATAATTAAATTTAACCCAATAAACTTAATTATAAAAATCCCAAACATATTGCAAAAACACAAAATAAAAATAAAAATGAAAATCCTTCCCCTGTTGCAACAACAATGGCATGAACAGTGGCTGTGGTGGTCGGCAATGACAACGGCGATGGTGGTAATCTCTGTGTCTCTTGAATGATGGAGATAGTAGGATATTTATAGGGAGGAAAAGGGAAGTCCTAGTAAAAGAAGGAAATTGATGGAAGAGTTTTGGTAGAAAAAGGAAGCAACAACCCTAGTGAAAAAAGGAAATCGAGGAATTTTTTTATATTATTTTTTTATTTAGAAATAAGACTTTAAACTCTTCTTAGATACTTTTTGTAAATACACAAAACACAACTCAAAGTAATCTATTTCTAATACAAAATGCATAAAAAGAATAAAAAATTATAGCAAAATAATAGGATAAATATTGATCTATCAAATTCCCCCAAACTTAGATTTTGCTAGTCCTCAAGCAAAAATTAAAAAAAAAAATTAAAAACAACCCAAAAAGAAAGCTTGAAAATCTTTCATGTCTTAATTCTCAATGTGACTAATAATTAAATATTTTATAAATATTTAAAATCCCAACACAACAAAGTTCATTATTTATATTAAATGCATTTACAAATCCATATTTCAATACTCAAAATATATTCACATTGATTATCCTCAAACCTGATGTTAAAAATCTCAATTCGCTTCGACTCTAAATCTCACTGATTCACTCATTAAAGCACGTTGATCCTAGGTTTTAAAACACTCATCAAGCATATGTGAATAGAAGTTATGTAAACAAGAAATAGCAAGTATAAATTCACATATGAAAGTAAATATAATCAATAACTGCTCAAATGTTCACAAAATAGATTTCATGAAAGGAATCAAATATTAGGATTATAAAGATATCACATTGCCTATATCATTATTTCAATCAAACTCCCCAAGAAGAAATATTAAGTATGTGCTTAAATGAGGACTTGACTTCATGGAATTTACCAGAGTATCACTTGTACCACAAATTTTGTTTCTTTTCACTTTTTTTTTTCAATGGCAATTTTCACTTTTTTTTTTTTAATGAACTTGGAATCTCTTTTATCTATTTTTTTTCTTCATGTGTACATATATTTTTTCTTTTCTTCTCTCGTTTTTTTTAACAAGAAATCCAAATATAGTTTTGCTCTAGAGATTTTTTTAATAACCCCACAAATATTTTTTTTTAAACGCAAGAAATCAATTATGATATGGAGTATGGAAACAAGCACATACTTAAATTCCCTACTCAAGTCATTTAACTAAAATAATAAAAATAAACAACATGATTCTTTAATTGATATATAAAATCCTAACATCTAATACAAAGCCTATAGAGGTCATCTAACAATTAGGATTATCATGAAGAGTGTTTAAAGAATAGAAGAAAACACTCTTAGAATAAAACGCTTCAGGCTAAAAAAAAACTCACAAGGTAGTCTCCACTATTTGATTCTTAATCACCAAATTTGAGTTTATCTTAGTTTCAACATTAAGAACACAGTTTATGGAATATGAATATGCATCAATCCACACAACAAGCTTTGAAAGTGTTAAAGAAAATAAACACAAAGTGCATAAAATACTTAATTATTCATCATAAAGAAAATTGAAGCATGAATTTTATTTTATTTTAGAAAAAAGTTTTTTTTTTGTTTTACACCCCCAAACCTGAACTAAAAATTGTCCTTAATGTGTGAAATAAAGCATGTGTTTAGCAAAGAGTTTAGAAGGGAACAATTATGAGAGAAATTGAAAAAAAATGCAAATAAAAAGAAAAAGGAAAATATACTACCAAATATGGGTGGGTTGCCTCCCACCAAGCGTTGTCTTTAACGTCTCAGCAAGACGCAGTATGTTCTTGGCTAAGGATGATTATGCACCTCAATGCACTCAACATTCTCTTTTTCTTGGACTCCTTCCAAATAATGCTTCACACAATACCCACTCACCTTGAATGTTTCTTGAGTCTCTGGATTGAGTAGCTCTACTGCTCCATGGGGAAAAACTTGGACTATTGAGAATGGTCCACACCATTTTGACTTCAACTTGCCTGGAAACAATTTAAAATGAGAGTTAAACAAAAGAACTTTCATGCCAAGAGAAAGAGACTTACGAATGAGGCCTTTGTCATGATAACGCTTAGTGCGTTCTTTGTAGATCTTAGCATTCTCATATGCTTCGTCCCGAATCTCTTATAACTCACTAAGTTCAAGCAGCGGCTTCTCTCCTGCTTTCTCCATGTCCATGTTTAATTCCTTAATGGCCCAATATGCCCTGTGCTCAAGTTCAACAGGCAAGTGACATACCTTTCCAAAAACCAATCTATAAGGGCTCATTCCAAGGGGTGTTTTGTATGCAGTGCGGTATGCCCACAAAGCATCATTTAGTTTAGAAGCCTAATCCTTCCTCGAGGGTCACACGGTTCTTTCCAAAATTCCCTTCATTTATATATTGCTAACCTTAACTTTCCCAGAAGTTTGTGGGTGATATGGAGTTGCCACCTTATGAGTGATGTTATATTGTTTTAATAACCTGTCAAAGATTTTGTTGCAAAAGTGTTTTCCTCCATCACTAATTATGGCCTTTGGTGTCCCAAACCTGCTAAATATCACATCCTTCAAGAATTTTACAACACAGTTAGCATCATTAGTTTGGGTGGGAATAGCCTCAACCCATTTGGACACATAATCAACAGCAATTACGATGTACTCAAAACCAAATGATGGTGGAAAGGGACCCATAAAATCAATTCCCCATACATCAAAGAGCTCAACAACAAGAATATTTGTCAAAAGGAATCTCATTTCTCTTACCAATACTACCACTCCTTTGACATTTATCACAATGCATACAAAAGTTATAAGCATCTTTAAAAAGAGTTGGCCAATAAAAACCAAACTGTAATACTTTGAGAGCTGTTTTCTTACCACCAAAATGACCCTTACACTGTAACTTATGGCAAAAGGCTAGTATGCTTTTTTGCTCATCTTCGGGCACACATCTACGAATGATTTGATCTTGCCCAAGTTTGAACAAATAAGGCTCATCCTAAAAGAAGTGCTTGTAAGAAGACAAGAATCTCTTCTTTTCCTGAAAAGTAATGTTAGACCTTAGTACACCACAAGCAAGATAGTTGACTATATCAGCATACCAAGGCTCATTCCCCACAACAAACAATTGTCCATCAAGAAAAGTTTCAATAATGGGATTCTCTTCTTTATGCTCATGTGTGTCACAATTTGAAATAACCCTAGAAAGGTGATCAGCAATAGCATTCTCAGTACCTTTCTTATCCCTTATCTCTATATCAAATTCTTGCAAAAGCAAGATCCACCTAATTAGCCTTGGCTTGGAATTTGGCTTGGTTAATAAGTATCGCAATGCTGCATGATCCGAATGCACAATAACCTTAGATCCTACTAAATAAGATCTAAATTTTTCTAATGCAAAAACAACAGTCAAAAACTCTTTTTCAGTAGTGGAATAATTGAGCTGGGCATCATTGAGTTTTCTACTAGCGTAATAAATCACATGTAAGCGCTTATCCACTCTCTGTCCCAAAACAGCTCCTATAACATAATTAGAAGCATCACACATAATCTCAAAGGGCAATGACCAATCAGGTGCCATAATTATAGGTGCTGATGTTAATTTTTCTTTCAAAGTATTAAAGGCAATAAGGCACTCATTATCAAAAACAAAAGGAGCATCTTTAGACAGTAAATTACATAAAGCGCGACTTATTTTAGAGAAATCTTTAATAAATCTCCTATAGAAACCTGCATGCCCCAGAAAACTCCTAATTCCCTTAACTGATGTAGGGGGTGGTAATTTAGCAATCAAATCAATTTTTGCCTTATCAACTTCAATACCTTTACTAGAAATCACATGC